>JAMRYI010001561.1:0-19843 GCA_029231635.1 Ditylenchus weischeri | reverse complement strand
TTGAATTTGCGGGGACAAAATTTGAACAGGTGAGCATGCCCCTTTGATTTGTAGTAAACTTTTATATCAACGAGTAGCACTGGATCTCAGCTTTCTAAGAAGCTATCAACTGACCCAATAAAATATTTAAAATGTACAGAATAGAGTTTTTGAAAGGATTAAATTTTCAGAGAAAGTTGCTCCATTCAAACACTTTTTTTACAACTTTTAAAAATTTTATTAGGTTACATGATAGCTCATCCGAAAGCTGCGATTCAGGGCTACATGTTAGTATAAAGTTAGTATAAAATTTTTTTGAGAATAAGACAAAATTTCAAAATTTGACGTGACAAATTACTAATTTGACGGTATTTCGGAACAACCACAACCTATCTTTCGTTAGTAACTAGCATGTAACTCCCGATTCGTGGTCATGTATTCGACTTTTGAACAGAATCCTCAGTGAACTCAGAAATTTCCCAGGGTTAAGACCAGGGGCCTATGTCACTAATTGAAGATTGAAAAATGGAAAGTGGAAAGTCATTTTCTGTGTCACTAACCTTTTGGAAAGTGGAAAATGGAAAATTTCCATGGAAAATTGATGACTAAGGCTACGGTCTACAAATTTTCGGAAGATTGGATATTTTTTAAGTAAGACAGAAAACCCTCGTATCTTACTCAAAATCACGTGCTGAACACAGTTTGTCTATAACAACATAGCGGTTTCACTACCCACAAGGCCCATATCGGGTAGATACATATTCTGAGGGGGCATCTGTCACGTAATAATTATTTTTTGGAGAATTTTACATTTCTCATGGAAAATAAGAAAATTTGATGTTGATGCGCACCAGAAAGCGGAAATTCTTAAGTGACACAGAAAAATGGAAGTTTTCCACTTTCCATCTCCATTTTTGTTTAGTGACACAGAAAGTTTCCATAGAAATTTTCCCAATTTTTAAATAGTAAGATAGGCGCCAATCCTGCGTTCAGACAACTTGACTGTGCGAAAAAAAATTGTCGCAGCGCGTGAATCCGGTTTCAGAAGTAACTTTTTATTTAAAAAAGCCTAGAACTTTCTTTAATACTACACAAAGTGTTACCAATTGAGACTACATCATTGAGAGGCACTACATCAGCACTAGCAAATAGCTGTCTGGCAACACTTTTCTTGCCGACTGTGGCACACCTAAATACGCCAAAAAGATGAGCTTTCTAATAATCATGTTAACAAATGGCGATACCTACCCGTACAGTCGAAGCACACACTTGGTCACTTCATGACGTTCATCTTCCTCGGCAGTACTCAGCCAAATCTCGGGACAAGTGGCTCGCCGATTTTTGTTGTTTCCTGTAATGAGTTTTTTTGCAATTTTCTAGTAAATGTGCCATTTTTATGTTATTGGACATTTTTATGTTAATGCCATTCAATCACCCCTCCTCCCCTGTCATCTAATGACCATCACTAACTTACCCTGCCAAAAGTCGATCTTTTTATAAACTCTTTTCTCTTTTCCCACTGTTTTTTGGAAATATCATTTGTATAATTTTTTTCCCGCTTAGATGAGCGCCGCACAGCAATTTCTACCGCCCAGATGGGAATTCTGTCCAAAGATGGGAAAGGTGGGGTTTCTTTAACCAAACTATTCATTATGGATTAAATTTTAGGTTATTGCTCAAAAGTTCCTGCCGATGAAAGCGCCATTGTGCAGCAGATTCGATGAGTTGCTTGAACAGGATCTGCAGTTTCATCCAGAAGACATCTTCAAAAATACGTTAGAGAATTCAGGCAACTCCGCCCGAATAGGAATGGTTGTTGATCTGACCAAATCTTACCGATTTTATGACAATAAAGAGGTGTTTGACAAATTTTTCTAGCCCTATGTCTTCTCATTGTCTTAATTTAAGATAGTGGCTCACGGATGTATATACAAGAAAATTTCTATAGAAGGTCATGGTCAGTCTCCTACGATCGAACAGACAGCAGCTTTCTTGAGATGCGTGAAAGAATTTTTTGAGGTTTTGCCTTTTCTTGACTGAAAACCATTATTATATTTGCTGTGTGTTTTTAAGAAAAATTCCAACGACGTCATTGCCGTTCACTGCACTCATGGATTCAATCGAACTGGTTTTCTCATTATTGCGTACTTGGTGGAGGAATGTGGCTATGCGCTGGATATGGCTGTTCAAGAGTTTGCTGCTGCTCGACCGGATGGAATCTACAAGCAAGGCTATTTGGATGATTTGTGCCAGCGCTATGGAGATAGTGAAACCATAAAAATCAAGGTATACTAAATCCACACCGTCAATTTTTTTGAGAATTTGCTCACAAGCTTTTATTACAAGATTACTTACAGTAGAATTGATTTAAGTAAACGAGCCTGATTCTTGTATGCAGCCCTTTGCGCGCTGGGTTTTCTTTTTTTTTCATGCTAATTTATAAATTTAGGCTCCTGGAAGGCCGCTTTGGGAAAGTGGGCCTGTTGAAGATGCGGAAATTCAATGTGGAAAACCGGTAGATGTTCGCAGATTGAATTCACCAGGTGATATCTACTGCAATTATTTTTTAATAGTAATTATTATCTCTCGGAAGAAATTGACTCATCTCCGAAATTCATGGACGGACTTGTTGCTGGCGTAGTCTATGTAGAAGATAAGGAACAAAGAAGTTATCTGCAGTTAAAGGTGAAGCTCATAAACATCTAGTACAATAATCTTTTTGATTCAGGTTCTAGAGTTTTGTTCAAATGGCGGGAAGAAATTTCCTGGCAGTCAACCAGTTTCCTTGGGTATATAAAGTTTTCAATGCGGTACCGCTTAAAATAATGTTATTTTTAGAAGAAAAAGCCCGCAGAAACAAAACATGGGTTTGTTGGCCACGCTTCCTTACATGGTTTCCTGGAAGGCGGATGGCATGAGGTATTATTAGTGCTGTTATTGTAGGCGTGTATTTAATGGGCCATGATCCATTCCTAGTTAGACTTCCTATCAAGCCCCAATATTTCCTTCTACACATCTTAGATTGAGTCATAACTTAACCATGCTGTTTAGATATTTGGTGCTTATCGACGGAGAAGACCAAATATATGCTTTCGACCGTGACTTCAATGTATTCCATATTCCAAAGGTTAAATTCCCGCTTCGTGAGTCAGAAAGAAGTATTTGCAATACCTTGCTTGACGCAGAAATGATCATTGAGCGCGTCCAGAATGAGAAGGGCTTAATAACATCGATTCCTCGTCTTCTTATCTATGATCTTATTTGGTTCGAGGTAATCAGTGGAGAGTTGGAAACCGTGTTAACCGTATCATATTTAGAACACGAATATTGGTCGTGAACCGTTTTGGAAACGCTTTGAAATGGTCAAAAATGAGCTAATTGATCCCCCTGATCGAGGCTATGAAAAAGGGTAAAATTCGACGTGAGGATCAGCTGATGAGCATTAGACGCAAGGACTTCTACCTGCTTGAGGCTACACCCAAACTATTCGAGCCTAAATTTTTAAAGAGTCTTGGTCATGAAATCGATGGATTAGTTTTTCAGCCAAGAGATTTGGTGAAATTTTGTTCTTTTTGTGTTTTGACGATTTCAATTTTTTACAGCCATACATTCCTGGACCATGTGAGCAACTTTTGAAGTGGAAACCTCCTGGCCAATGCACTATTGATTTCAAGCTGGTTATTAAGAAGCTTAAAAAAGAAGGCATGCTGCCCGAGGAAGTTGGAAATCTGCACGTATTGGGGACGAATGAGCCGTTTGCTAAGATCTCTGTTACAAGTGCACTGAGGCCATACAACAATAAAATAATTGAATGCCATTACAATGTCAGTAGTTGATTTTTTTCCTGCCGAGGTGTAGCTTATTTTTTTAGCCAGCTTCTCGATCTTGGGAATTCATGAGGGAAAGAACCGATAAGAGCTTTCCGAACAAATACGAAACAGCCTTTTCTGTGATGAATACTATAAAATATCCGGTATCGAAGGAGAAATTACTCTGTTACATTTGCAGTTTGTTCTCAAAACTTTAAAATGTTGTGCTTTCTGATTTTATAATAAAGAAAAGTTGGGAATTGTCTTGAATTCTGAGCTGGTTTCTGGATACGCGCCTTCTCACGGAATCTCTCTAACTCGGTTGTCTCGCTGACATTTTGATTGGGAAATTACGGGCTTTACAAAAGTGAAATGATTTTCTTGCAATCTGATTATTGACTGTAATTATTTTTTTTATTAAAAGGCCTACTTGTAACAGGTTTGAGCAATTTTCCTCCAGCATTTCGGAAGCCACAATCTACAATTCTTCCTTGTGAGTCCACATTAAAGCTGCGCATTTGCTGGTACTTGGCCATTCGGTTAGTCCTGGCCTTAGAAAATATACGTTATTTCATTAATTTTTAATTCAAACCACACAAACCAGCCTACCTTAAGGGCATTTCTCAAATTCAGCACATCTAAATCTAGATTAGAATCATCTTCTTCTTCCTCCTCATCATGATTCAAGCTATCGGCAGTAGGCAGCCTTGGAGAACAGTTGCGTGGCTTGAGCTGTCTGTTGACTGCGGGACTTGCAATGGCCCGGAAGCGGGCTGCATGGTCGGTGGGGGAGGAGCTGGATGCTCCAGAACTGGGGGAACACCGAGAACTGGGAGGTGTTAAACCTGCTAGATCTCCCCCAGCATTGTGCAAAAATCGTTGTGGAGAGATGGGTGAACCGAAAAAGTCGTCTTCAGCCATCCAACGATGGAAGTCAGAGGAGGGTGGAGGAAGACCATCTTCGGTGTCTGGGAAGTCCTTTGGTAGTTTGTTTCGGCGCCTGTAAAACAGTTTTATTTTGAAACACATTTTTATTTTTTGAAATTTGTAATCGACCATATTTCATCCAAGTCCACACAAGTGTAACCGTTGAATAAGCAATGCTTTGTTGCATATAAATGGGCTAGTGAAATGCTCGAGATGTGAAGGGTGTATGGAACTCAAAGGACAGCGAAAATAAATGCAATTTGAGCCATAAAAGAAAGCTTTTATCTCCGTTTTCAGCTAATAAACTGTCAATTTCGATATTGATGTCTCTAACCTACTACTTTTCAATTTCGTATTTGATACATTAATATCAAAATGAAAATATTTAATTTTAAATAAAAATTAATTTTTTGAGAAATCAATACCAGAAAAAAAATTAAAATTTTGGCATTTATTCAAAAGCAGTAAAGTGTCTAAGACTGTCGATTACTCGAAATTTTCGAGTCGGATTCTCATGTTTCGGTTTTCTTTCTCTTTTCTTGGCGTTACAAATCTCTTTTTGTATAATATTTACTTATATAAGTCCCCCCATACTTCCGCATATTTTTAGTATGTTGCGCGCAACATATTTTTTGAGAAGCGCAGCAAGCCATTTTGTTGCGCGCAACAGCGAGTGGCGCAACTTTTTTAACATAGCTTAGATTGCTCAATTAATTATGTTTTGAAAAAAAGAAATCATTCTATGATGAATCTGGTCCTTCTTACAGGCAAAGAAAGTAAAGCAAGCGATTGCCGGACATGGAAAAAACGCACCCAGGGCCAAAACGCCCCCCGTCGCAAAAACAGGCCAAAACGCCCCGTCGCAAAAACAGGCCAAAACGCCCCCGTCGCAAAAACAGTCCAAAACGCCCCCCGTCGCAAAAACAGGCCAAAACGCCGCCGTCGCAAAAACAGGCCAAATCAAAATAGATTTGACGTTTCTTCGGAGCAGCTTTACCAGCCAAGTACTGCTCGTAGTGCATGTCATGTGTTTCAGGTCCTTCTTACAAGCAAAGAAAGTAAAGCAAGCGATTGCACCGAACAGAAGCTTAACAAGCTTAACACAAGCTTAAAGCTTTATTCATCCATTACAACTCTAACTACAACATCAACAAATTTTTCTCTAATAATACGGTCTATGCGTCCAGCTTTAGAGGCCCTTCGCCTGTCTTCAGCAAATTGTATATCCACATCATCGACTGGAGGTTTGAGAAAATTGTGCAAGATGACAGCTGGGGTGTCGGCTTATCCAGATTCGGCTGTATTGAAATTGAATGAAAATAGTGTTTTTGGGCGAAACAGCTTTGGGCGAAACGGTTTTTGGGCGCAACGTCGCGTACCCCCGCATCGGTGTTGCTTTCTTTGCTGTCACTTTGACTTGCCTTGGATTCTCTGATCTTGCGATTTAAATCGTACCACAGCCAATAACTGGTGTCCAGTTAGTTCTTGGTGGATTTTCAAAGCCTTATTTTTTTATCAGTGTTGGGATCATATCTCTTTTCTTTGGGTACAGGCAAATTGGTCGCTACAAAACTAGCCGTTTACAAAACTGGCAGTTTACAAAACTGGCAGTTTACAGAATTGGCCGTTTACAAAACAGGCCGTTTACAGAACTGGCCGTTCACAGGATTTGCCGTTTGCAAAAGCGCAACTTCTTTAGTTGGAGTAACCCTTAGTTGGGGTTAATAACATGCCAAACATCGTTTCGTCTCTGTCAGTCTTTCTCTCTCTGCCATCACATTGTTCAATGTCTTTCCATCTCATCTCATTAAATCTCCATCACACTCAATTTAGAAGCACAATCAGCCAAAGACGCCCAAGATGAGAAAGGCCACGACGGTCGGAAGACATTGCTCGGGATCGTCGTATTCTTCGCCAAGTTCAGCGATGGGTCAACGTTGAGGAGGGAAGGCTTCAGCGAGAGGAGTGGGCTCATGGCATGGTTCAGACGATGAGAGAGCATTGAGTATTGAAAATTTTTTTATTGCTGTTATCGTCGACGTGGAATAAAAGAGGCCGTTTTTTTGTTTTATTGTTGATCCAGGGTTTTGAAAATTTCTGTTTGCTCTATTCTTGACCCGAACTATGTTTGATCTGGCATTGGTTGCCAATGATATCAAGGTCACCCGCTGATTCATTGATTATCAATCCTGTAAACGGCCAGTTTTGTAGCGACCAATCAGCCTGTACCAATTTTGTAGCCCTGCATCTCCTCTTTCCAATGGCATATTAAATTTAGCTTAATTATTTTGGATAAGTGACCATTTGGCTCAAAACACTTGTCTTGTCATTTTGAGAAGTTCACAAGCGTTTTCATCACCTTAAGTGATCAAATGTTCAAGATTCAAGCGTCTCGACAACATCTTATCTCTATGTTGTATCGCAGTTCAAGAGCTACAAGACTTATTTTACAGAATAAATTTTGAAAATCTGAGAGTTGAGATATGGCCTTCTGAAAAAAAATTAATTTCTTGAAAAAATGACCAAAATCTAAGTTTTTTTCAATTTTCCGGATTTTGAGCTGCACTACAACATGGTTATAAGATGTTGTCATGACGCTTGAAATTAAATAAAAAGTTGATAACTTAAAGTGATGATAACGCTTGTCAACTTATCAAAATGAGCTGACAAGAGTTTGGAGCCAATTGGTGACTTATCCAGAATAATCAAGCTAAATTTAATATGCTATTGGAAAGAGGAGATAAAGGGCTACAAAATAGTATTAGAAGAAAAGAGATATGATCGCAACATTAAGAAAATATAAGGCTTTGAAAAACCACCGGGAACTTTTTGGACATCAGTTATAATAAAGTCGACAAAGTTTGAGAGTCAACAATTTTAGCAACGAAAATTTGGAAAAAAAATAAAAATTAAATAAACTTTGGTTTTTGCAAAAAAATTCTTACTGAGATCTAAAGAAATTGGACATTTTTTTGTGGTGATCGTTAAATCGAGCTTCTGCTGTAAGTCCATTACTGGAACCTGGACTCAAAACCCGAAGTTTCACGCCTTTCGAGTCCAATTACCCGAAAGCGGTTACCTGATCTGACAACCCTATTAATATCTAATTCCATACAACAAATGGAAAATCCTCTTTTTGAAACAACATTTGTTCTGAAATTACCTGTATAATCTAGCGGAGGCTGGCCTTCCTGCTGGACTTAACATCATAGGGGAATTATCCGCACTAAAACACGAAATAATTTATTCGCTCAACTAAATTTGAAAAAGCAAGGGCTAAAGCTACCTTGAACTCGAAGAAGCTGGTGATAAAAAGGGTGGATCAATTTCGAACTCGGAGATTTCTTTTAAAAAGCCCAGTTTGGGAGACAAGCTTTTTGGGGATCGCATGTTTGGGCCTGCATGGAACACCGCAGGCAGGGAGGTCCTTCTGGATTTTAGTTTGGTCATGGTGGCGGGAGACCTGGAGCTCATTTGCAACTAACAAATAGACAATAGGAGAATACTGCTTCAACCAGCCAAAACCACTGAAAAAAGGAATTGATTTGGATGAACGAGGATTTATTCCTGAGCTGCCCATGAAATACACGCGTCACCAGCAATTAAAAGGGTATTTGTGGTGTCTGAAGAACAGCTTTAGTTGCTGCTCCTGCTGATGCAAAAGAAGGAGAAGAACCACTGGGAATCTACGGCACACCCATTATTCTCACATTTCCACTTATGGCCAGGACATGAAAAGGGAGACAAGCAATGGTTTTGGGATGAGCTAATGAAAAATTAAAAGATGGGAGAAAAAACTTTGTTGGGGGTGGCATAATCTGGTTGGTTTCGTCACTAGGGTGCACTTTTGGGGAAATCCCAGGTGTAGACAGTGAGTCTAGACTCTAGAGAGTGGCTAAACACCACCTAAATATTCACAGAAACAAAAATTTTGAGTAGCTCAGTTGTTTTAGCTGAACATACCTTTTTTGCAGCTGATTTATTTGTTTTTTAATCAGCTACAAATGCGGGAAATCAGCTGCGAAAAAGGTACGCTACCATGTGACCGAAAAGTTCCCGGACAAGCTTAAAGCCAATTTTTTCAGTAAAATAAGAACATAAATGCATTTTTTGGTATCATCAGAAAGCCCTTGTGAAACAGCTGCTCTGTCTTCATTGCGGCCTGTTTCACAAAATCGTTTGATGGCATCCGAAACTGTTTGCTCTGGAACATTCATATCACGAGCGATCTCACTTTGCTTCTTCCCTTCTTCCCAAAGTCGCACAATGCCTGCTCTCAGATCGGACATTCTAAAGCATGGAATTTATTGACACAAAACGACAAGCGATACACTATTCAAGAGAGGAGAACAAGGGCTTTCTGATGATACCAAAAAATGCATTTATGTTCTTATTTTACTGAAAAAATTGGCTTTAAGCTTGTCCGGGAACTTTTCGGTCACATGGTAGTTCAGCGACGACTATTCAAAAAAAAAGGTGAATTTAACTAAAGACTTTAGCTGAAGTGCGCTCTCAAAAGTCTGAATTTCACCAGGAAATTCCTGAATTAAAATAATATTTCCTCTAATAACTCACCCCCCTCAACTTTAAGAACCTACATCTCAGCTCAGAAAAAATATTTTGCAAACCTGTTTATTGCGTTTCATTAACTCCCACGAGCTCTACCTATTACACTTTTTAGATTTTCACCCAAAAATCTCGAGATCAACCTCAAATTTTTCCGATTTCGGGGCATCCAAAACATAACTCACCCGGGTGAGTTATTATTAGAGGAAATAGGGTGTTTGCAATTTTCTTTGAATCTTTGTTATAATTTTTTTCAAAACATTTTTCACTAGCATGTAGCCCTGGATCTTGGCTTTCGAATGTGTATCAATCTCTACTGAATAGTTTAGGAAATGCCGAGATTTGGAGGTTTTTTTTAAAAAGACGTCTTTTATAAAAACCTGTAAATCTCTGCATTCTCCTAAGCCAAGACTTAGCGTTACATGCTACTGCATAAAATCTTTAAAAACAACAAAAACCGAAATAAAAATGTAAATATAAAATTTGTTAGTAGTATTCAGTAATTTGCTACTGAATCTCAGACTTCTGAGGGCTCCATTCAGTTCGAGCCTGTAGCTAAATAAAAAATGCCAGAACCTCTATCCATTAAAAAAATTCATGCAAATCAAAAAGTTTTCACCGAAAAATAAAACTAGCCTAAACAAAGTATTTTTCCCAACTACAAGCACTTTTCAAGCAGTTTTTCAATTCAACCTAATTTTCCAACCTTTAAGCTATGTTAAAATGGGGGCTGACTGTAAGTGTGTAAAAAATTAATATGAAAAAGGGACCCTAGTATAGAATACAACCCTCCACCCCTTCCCCCCAAACTTATGCCTTCTAAAACTTAAGTAAAGAGCACCCAAATATATGTTCCAGACCCCAGAAAAAGTGCGTAAAACACTTATTAGTCACAACTTCCATACGCTGGCCTACCCCTAAGCCTAAGTAAAGAGCACCCAAATATATGTTCCAGAGCCCAGAAAAAGTGCGTAAAACACTTATTAGTCACAACTTCCATGTGCTGGCCTACCCCTAAGCCTAAGTAAAGAGCACCCAAATATATGTTCCAGACCCCAGAAAAAGTGCGTAAAACACTTATTAGTCACAACTTCCATACGCTGGCCTACCCTAAGCCTAAGTAAAGAGCACCCAAATATATGTTCCAGACCCCAGAAAAAGTGCGTAAAACACTTATTAGTCACAACTTCCATGCTGGCCTACCCCTAAGCCTAAGTAAAGAGCACCCAAATATATGTTCCAGACCCCAGAAAAAGTGCGTAAAACACTTATTAGTCACAACTTCCATACGCTGGCCTACCCTAAGCCTAAGTAAAGAGCACCCAAATATATGTTCCAGACCCCAGAAAAAGTGCGTAAAACACTTATTAGTCACAACTTCCATACGCTGGCCTACCCCTAAGCCTAAGTAAAGAGCACCCAAATATATGTTCCAGACCCCAGAAAAAGTGCGTAAAACACTTATTAGTCACAACTTCCATACGCTGGCCTACCCCTAAGCCTAAGTAAAGAGCACCCAAATATATGTTCCAGACCCCAGAAAAAGTGCGTAAAACACTTATTAGTCACAACTTCCATACGCTGGCCTACCCCTAAGCCTAAGTAAAGAGCACCCAAATATATGTTCCAGACCCCAGAAAAGTGCGTAAAACACTTATTAGTCACAACTTCCATACGCTGGCCTACCCTAAGCCTAAGTAAAGAGCACCCAAATATATGTTCCAGACCCCAGAAAAAGTGCGTAAAACACTTATTAGTCACAACTTCCATACGCTGGCCTACCCCTAAGCCTAAGTAAAGAGCACCCAAATATATGTTCCAGACCCCAGAAAAGTGCGTAAAACACTTATTAGTCACAACTTCCATACGCTGGCCTACCCCTAAGCCTAAGTAAAGAGCACCCAAATATATGTTCCAGACCCCAGAAAAAGTGCGTAAAACACTTATTAGTCACAACTTCCATACGCTGGCCTACCCTAAGCCTAAGTAAAGAGCACCCAAATATATGTTCCAGACCCCAGAAAAAGTGCGTAAAACACTTATTAGTCACAACTTCCATACGCTGGCCTACCCCTAAGCCTAAGTAAAGAGCACCCAAATATATGTTCCAGACCCCAGAAAAAGTGCGTAAAACACTTATTAGTCACAACTTCCATACGCTGGCCTACCCCTAAGCCTAAGTAAAGAGCACCCAAATATATGTTCCAGACCCCAGAAAAGTGCGTAAAACACTTATTAGTCACAACTTCCATACGCTGGCCTACCCCTAAGCCTAAGTAAAGAGCACCCAAATATATGTTCCAGACCCCAGAAAAGTGCGTAAAACACTTATTAGTCACAACTTCCATACGCTGGCCTACCCCTAAGCCTAAGTAAAGAGCACCCAAATATATGTTCCAGACCCCAGAAAAGTGCGTAAAACACTTATTAGTCACAACTTCCATACGCTGGCCTACCCCTAAGCCTAAGTAAAGAGCACCCAAATATATGTTCCAGACCCCAGAAAAGTGCGTAAAACACTTATTAGTCACAACTTCCATACGCTGGCCTACCCCTAAGCCTAAGTAAAGAGCACCCAAATATATGTTCCAGACCCCAGAAAAAGTGCGTAAAACACTTATTAGTCACAACTTCCATACGCTGGCCTACCCTAAGCCTAAGTAAAGAGCACCCAAATATATGTTCCAGACCCCAGAAAAAGTGCGTAAAACACTTATTAGTCACAACTTCCATGCTGGCCTACCCCTAAGCCTAAGTAAAGAGCACCCAAATATATGTTCCAGACCCCAGAAAAAGTGCGTAAAACACTTATTAGTCACAACTTCCATACGCTGGCCTACCCTAAGCCTAAGTAAAGAGCACCCAAATATATGTTCCAGACCCCAGAAAAAGTGCGTAAAACACTTATTAGTCACAACTTCCATACGCTGGCCTACCCCTAAGCCTAAGTAAAGAGCACCCAAATATATGTTCCAGACCCCAGAAAAAGTGCGTAAAACACTTATTAGTCACAACTTCCATACGCTGGCCTACCCTAAGCCTAAGTAAAGAGCACCCAAATATATGTTCCAGACCCCAGAAAAAGTGCGTAAAACACTTATTAGTCACAACTTCCATACGCTGGCCTACCCTAAGCCTAAGTAAAGAGCACCCAAATATATGTTCCAGACCCCAGAAAAGTGCGTAAAACACTTATTAGTCACAACTTCCATACGCTGGCCTACCCCTAAGCCTAAGTAAAGAGCACCCAAATATATGTTCCAGACCCCAGAAAAGTGCGTAAAACACTTATTAGTCACAACTTCCATACGCTGGCCTACCCTAAGCCTAAGTAAAGAGCACCCAAATATATGTTCCAGACCCCAGAAAAGTGCGTAAAACACTTATTAGTCACAACTTCCATACGCTGGCCTACCCTAAGCCTAAGTAAAGAGCACCCAAATATATGTTCCAGACCCAGAAAAAGTGCGTAAAACACTTATTAGTCACAACTTCCATACGCTGGCCTACCCCTAAGCCTAAGTAAAGAGCACCCAAATATATGTTCCAGACCCCAGAAAAAGTGCGTAAAACACTTATTAGTCACAACTTCCATACGCTGGCCTACCCCTAAGCCTAAGTAAAGAGCACCCAAATATATGTTCCAGACCCCAGAAAAGTGCGTAAAACACTTATTAGTCACAACTTCCATACGCTGGCCTACCCCTAAGCCTAAGTAAAGAGCACCCAAATATATGTTCCAGACCCCAGAAAAGTGCGTAAAACACTTATTAGTCACAACTTCCATACGCTGGCCTACCCCTAAGCCTAAGTAAAGAGCACCCAAATATATGTTCCAGACCCCAGAAAAGTGCGTAAAACACTTATTAGTCACAACTTCCATACGCTGGCCTACCCCTAAGCCTAAGTAAAGAGCACCCAAATATATGTTCCAGACCCCAGAAAAGTGCGTAAAACACTTATTAGTCACAACTTCCATACGCTGGCCTACCCTAAGCCTAAGTAAAGAGCACCCAAATATATGTTCCAGACCCCAGAAAAAGTGCGTAAAACACTTATTAGTCACAACTTCCATGTGCTGGCCTACCCCTAAGCCTAAGTAAAGAGCACCCAAATATATGTTCCAGACCCCAGAAAAAGTAAAACACTTATTAGTCACAACTTCCATACGCTGGCCTACCCCTAAGCCTAAGTAAAGAGCACCCAAATATATGTTCCAGACCCCAGAAAAGTGCGTAAAACACTTATTAGTCACAACTTCCATACGCTGGCCTACCCCTAAGCCTAAGTAAAGAGCACCCAAATATATGTTCCAGAGCCCAGAAAAGTGCGTAAAACACTTATTAGTCACAACTTCCATACGCTGGCCTACCCCTAAGCCTAAGTAAAGAGCACCCAAATATATGTTCCAGACCCCAGAAAAAGTGCGTAAAACACTTATTAGTCACAACTTCCATACGCTGGCCTACCCCTAAGCCTAAGTAAAGAGCACCCAAATATATGTTCCAGACCCCAGAAAAGTGCGTAAAACACTTATTAGTCACAACTTCCATGTGCTGGCCTACCCCTAAGCCTAAGTAAAGAGCACCCAAATATATGTTCCAGACCCCAGAAAAAGTGCGTAAAACACTTATTAGTCACAACTTCCATACGCTGGCCTACCCCTAAGCCTAAGGGCTAAGCCTAAACTTGTTGTTCCAAAGGGTAGTTACAGCAATTTTTAGAAGGTCTGGGGGTGGGGTATTCTATACTAGCGCCGAAAAAGGTTGTAAATTTGACAAATTGAAAAAGCGTTATCGTCATTTCAAATCTCAGAAAATGCAAATTTTTATGTGTGAATTTTATTTTTTAGCATTTCAAAAGTACAAATCCAACTACAAAAAGTAGATGCTCACACGTGGAATAGAGGTTGAGTGCTAAAAGAGCTAAGTAACATATTGCCTTTCCTCTAATAACTCCCATCCCCCCTTAACTTTGAGGACCTATATCTCGGCCTAGAATCACTATCGTGCAAATTTGTTTTTTTGAGTTTTCTTAAATATTGCGAGTTCTATAGATTCTGCTTTTTTGATTTTGGTTGTCCACACGAAAATATCGAGATTTTCTTAAAAATTTTCTTAAAAAAATTTTTCTTAAAAATTAAAAGTCCCCATGGCCATGGGGCCTTATTAAAGGACCATGCCCGTCTACGACAACGATTGTCCCCCGCCAATTAAAAAATATTTCCGAATCATTGAACTCCTGTACGAATTGTTCAACTTGGTTTCTAACAAAACAAGGCCTAGAATTTAATTTTAGGTAACGTTTTGTTAGAAACCAAATTGAAAAATCCGTACAAAAGTTCAATGATTCGGAAATATTTTTGAATTGGCGAGGGACAATTTAGAACGCACGGTCCTTTAAAGAAAATACGGTATTCTGATCACAAGAAACTAAAATCTTAGTCTGGGATATTTTCCAGTTCTAAACCACGTGCAGTTCGGCAAGAGATACAAAGTCGGAATAAAGCATGGCAGCAGAAAAAAGGCAGCAACAAATGTAATATAGACAAGAATGAAATTAAGTATTGCATGAAGGGAAATTTGGAAATCATGGTATTTCGGGTACATTTTGTCGCTTTTGGAAATGGAATTAATAAACACAAAAAGCAAATGAAATCCAAAAATTATCATAATTTTTGAGCTAATCAGCCAAGAAAGCGATAAGAATTATCCTAATATTAGCCTTTCTATTCAACAAGAACACGTCTGTGCATATAAAGGGGGAAATGAGGGGAATGAGAAGTTATGGCGCTGCTCAGGCATCCTCCTTTCCAGGGATTAGACACATAGCCTAGTGGCTGGCTCACCCCTTCATATCTCTCTTTCAATGGTCGGCCAACTCAAAGAGCCAAAGCGCAATTATTTATGAAGTGATCCCAGTGGAATGCTTCTAGCTCCAACTTGCCATTTTACATCTTCTTTTAGGAGCTGGTAAAGCTAATTAAAAATAATTATGTTGACAACCCCAAATGTCAAATTGGGTGTGAGGTGTGTGCACTTACTGGAAGCCTTTTTTTGGAAAAGGTCTGCTAACTGAACTTTTTATGGGGTTGAATTGGCTTGGGAATAGATGGTTGCAAAGTTTTGTAACAGCTGAAAAAAGGGTGTAAAAAGAGGTAAAAGGGCGTTGCAGTGGGTGTAACTAAGGTTGGACAAATGGCTGGCCATTTTGAAATCGGCCATAGACTCGTGATCAAAAATACATTTAGAGAGTCTTTTTGCCCAGCTCCAGTGATCAAAACGGGGTATAATACTTTTACATGAGGTGGTTTACCTTGGTCCCCCAAGGCAAAATGTCAAATTTTTGTCAAAAATTTTTTTTTGAAAAAATCCATTTTTTATGTAGAAAAATTACGGAAACCACCTTTCTTATCGTTTTTAGCATATAAAAGTTACTTGGGAGTCGTTTAAACATGATTTACAAATAAGTGAAAAATGCACCCCCTTCTCTGCTCTTTATTTGGGTACAAAGCATGTTTTTAGGGCGCGGCCGACCATTTTTGAAAAAAAAATTTTGACCAAAATTTGTCTTTTTGCCTTGGTCCTCAAGGTAATTCACCACAGAAGGGTACGTGGACGACCAGTCTTTATTTTTATGGTATTCAACTACGTTTTGGTCACTGGAGCTTGGCAAAAAGGATCTCTATATGCATTTTTGATCTAGAGTTTTGCTCGGAGTCATGTCTAAGGTAGTAAGTGCGCGCATCTCTAACCCATCAAGCCCCCTTAAAACATGTTTTCTACCACAGGACCACAGAAGCTCAAAAAGTGGTCAGAACACACTTTTGGGAACATGCGATACAGTCAAACCTGTCTATAACGTCACCCTTCGGGACCGAGCCAAGGTGACGTTATAGAGAGGGTGACGTTATACAGAGGTTTGATTAAAAGGGAACATTTTGGCGGGGATTTACGAAGGTGACGTTATAGACAGGTTTAACTGCATAAAGAACTTTAGCCAATCCCCCAATGGAGCGTTGTGTGTCTGTGTGTCTGTTCGCTTTGCATTCAAACGTGTTTCCTTTCGAGACCGAACTTTTCTTTTCTTAGTCAATCTGGCTATATAAGAAAAAATTTCAGTCACTTTATTCATTCTTATGTAACTTGATATGATTGATTCATTAAAATAGAGTCGTTGGTTTGAATCGGCTCAACTGGCTGGATTGGTCAATTCATCCATTCGAATCGATTCGACTGGCTGGATTGAATGAATTCACCCATTTGAATCAACTCGACTGGCTGAATCTAATTGATTCAGCCAGATTCAGCCTGAACTCAACTCAATGAGCTTAACTCAGCCGTTACAATCCATCTTCCCTCGGGCCTATACAATACAGCATTGCATCATGGTTAAGTGCCATGTTTGGGCTTTTATGATCAATGCTTCAATCATCCACAACCATTTTAGGTACTTATGCACTGGGGGCGCACCAGCCTTATAAGTCGCGCAAAGGCTACTTTTAACTTTTTTCTTTCATGTTTTTTCTTTATTTCAGATAATGCAGCAGCTAAAAAAATTCTTTCCACACAAATCCACACGCGTTAAAGTAGCCGTTGCGAGACTAAGGCTGGTGCGCGAGAATTTGAGGCGCTCCATCCAGTTTTTGAATTTGTTCGGATCCCCATCATCAGGAGAGAAGACTTCAATGTCTGGGAGCTGAGGAAGCGTAGAGAACGTCACCAATACCACCTTTGGAAATCAATTGGGCTTTGCCCGCGTAGGTTCGAATCCTGCTGACTGCGCCACTGTTGAGTCTTTGCGGAAGGAGAGGAGAGAGATTGACAGGACCAGAGAGAGCAAATGAACACACGACTGCTTATTTGCTTCATTCACTCAACAACTGACTTGAACACATACGTTCAAGTCCTTATATACTCTTTACAATACAAATCGTCGTGAGACAACTGACGATTATAAGACAACACAACACTTAGAAACGTATTTGTTGCTTTTATAGATGCTATGGATTTCATTTCACAGCAAACTGCGTCTAACTCTGAGAGATCACGAAAGTCTCGAAAAAATCGAAGAGAAAACAGTAGCGCAGCGTAAAAAAAACACACAAGCAATGAAAAAACGTCGAACTCTTGTCAAAAAGAATCCGTTCTTGGTAGCCAAAACCTCGCTGAATAGAAAATACAACAGCATATACAGCAGATTTCAAAAGAATCGTGTTTGTCTGATCAATTATCACAGCCAGCCTCCAAAAGGATACGCGTCAGAAAAACTGTCAGAAGAGCTTGAAGATTCAGTACTCTTTGCCTTATTGGAAAAACCGACAAAAGAACTTGAAAATCGAATATTCGAGGTCTAATCCCCCTTTACTATAGCGCTGGATCTGTCTGTCTGTCTGTCACACTTTGAAAAAAAAAAAAAAAAGATTAGGGTACCCGTCAATCAGATCGAAAATCTGATTACACCATTCGACGCGGCATGGTCGATTTACTTGTCGAAAAATTATGAAAGTTCAACTCGACCGTTCAAAAGTTATGGCCACTTGAAAGTTCCCAAACCACAGGGGGACCAAGGCATTTTGGGTGTTTTTGATTGCCTTGGGGACCAAGGCATGGTCACAGGTTCAAATCCTGGTGGTAAGCATGCATCATTTTTTACGTGTATGTCCCACGCAGGTCCTCGGCGCCTACGAATAGCCACATCTGTGGCAACAACACCTTCTAGTCCCCTTTACTATAGCGCTGGATCTGTCTGTCTGTCTGTCTGTGTGTCACAAAAAAGATTAGGTATTCCGTCAATCAGACTGAAAACTGATTATACCATTCGACTCAGCGTGGTCGATTTACTGTCTGAAAAATTATGAAAACTTGGGTGTAACTGTCTCAAAAAAGTTATATTACTTGAAAGGTCCCAAAACCAGGGGGACCAAGGCAATTTTGGGTGTTTGATTGCCTTGGGGACCAAGGCATGGTCACAGGTTCAATTCCAGGTGGTAGCATGCATCATTTTTTTACGTGTATGCCCCACGCAGGTCCTCGGCGCCTACGAATAGCCACATCTGTGGCAACACCTTCTAGTCCCTACTATAGCGCTGATCTGTCTGTCTGTCTGTCTGTGTGTATGTCACAAAAAAGATTAGGGTATTCTGTCAATCAGATCGAAAATCTGATTACACCATTCGACTCAGCGTGGTCGATTTACTGTCTGGAAAAATTATGTTCTGGTGTGACTGTCTCAAAAAGTTATGGCTCGCTGAAAGGTCCCAAAACCACAGGGGGACCAAGGCAATTTTGGGTGTTTTTTGATTGCCTTGGGGACCAAGGCATGGTCACAGGTTCAAATCCTGGTGGCATGCATCATTTTTTTACGTATGCCCCACGCAGGTCCTCGGCGCCAACGAATAGCCACATCTGTGGCAACAAATATCTTCTAGTCTGCCTTACTATAGCGCCAGATTCTGTAGTCACACTCTGAAAAAAAAAATGTTTGGGGTTTTCCACTGATCAAAAGTGAATTCTGTTTACACCATTCGACGCAGCGTGGTCGACTTACTTTAGTAAAAAACTCTCAAAAGTTAGGGTAGACCGTCTCAAAAAAAAGTTATGGCCTGTTGAAAGGTCCCAAAAACCACAGGGGGGACCAAGGCATTTTTGGTGGTTTTCTGGATTGCCTTGGGGGACCAAGGCAAGGTCGCGGTTCAAATCCTGGTGGTAGCATGGCTATTATTTTGTTCAAAGGATTAGTTAGTGTACCCAAACCACCTGGACAGTACCCGTTCACCTCAATGGTACCCAAACCACGTATATGGTACCCAAAACTTATGTATATGGGGTCCGAACCACCAAGTGGTACTGAACCATGTACATTGTCCCAAACCACCAGCGGGTACCCGAACCATGTACATTGGTCCCAAACCACCAGCGACCAAACCACCTATAACGGCCCAAACCACCAGCGGGTACCCAAACCACGTATATGGGGCCCAAACCACTAGCAGGTGCTCTGAACCACGTATATGGTACCCAAAACCACCTGGATGGTACCCAAACCACCTGGATATGGTACCCGAACCACGTGGATTGTACCCGAACCACCTGGACAGTACCCAAACCACCTCAATGGTACCCAAACCACCTGGATGGTACCTGAACCTCCTGGATGTACCCAACCACGTATATGGGGTCCGAACCACCAGCGGGTAGTCAAAACCACGTATATGGGGCCCGAACCAATAGCGGCTACCCGAACCATACATGGGTCCCAAACCACCAGCGGGTACCCAAACAATGTCAATACATCCAGAACAACCAGCGGGTACCCAAACCACCTGGATGGTACCCGAACCACCTGGATGGTACCCAAACCACCTGGATGGTACCCAAACCACCTCGATGGTACCCGAACCACCTCAATGGTACCAAAACCTATATGGGGTCCGAACCACCAGCGGGTATCGAACCATCTGTACATTGGTCACAAACCATGTGGTTACTCGGAACCATGTACATTCGTCCCAAACCACCAGCGGTACCCGAACCATGTACATTGGTCCCAAACCACCAGCG
>JAMRYI010001507.1:0-21725 GCA_029231635.1 Ditylenchus weischeri | reverse complement strand
AAAAGAAGGGCTGTATAGAGAGGAAGGGACAAAGAAGGGCCACATATTCAAACAGGCCCAATGGCAAAACAAAGATGTTGAACATAGTTCTGAATACTGGGGCCTACCGCATAAAGAAACTCTGGCATGCATGTTTTTTTCATGCATTAACATTCGAACCACCAAGATGTCTCCCACACCCCCATGCAGCCAAGTAAACCATCTTGGGTGGACCCAAATTATCTACAGACTTTACTACCCAAAACCAACTACCTAGAGAGTAGCTAAATCACCTGCAAATATATCTTTCTAAATATATCTTAACAATATGGAGCTAAACTAGGGCTTAAAACTCAAAATTGTCTGAAATCAGCATAAATCGAGTCCAATCAACATTTACGACTATACGACTCTAGTCAAAACTCGGAATTTGCAGATTTGCGACTAAAGAAGTCGAAACCGGCTAATAAAGCCAGCAACCCTACTTCTAACAAAGGCAACTTACTGGTGACATGTCTGACAGGATGCTTAGAAAGAAGCAGATTGAAAGAAGAACGGTAATTTCTGCAACATTCAACTTGTTTCAAAATATTTTAGCTGCTGAACCTACGAAGAGTGATTTTCTCTCCAGCTTCTGGAGGTAGAGTGAACCCAAGAAGTGACATGGTTGTAGTAACTAAAATTTATATCTTTGATTTTCTGGCACATTTAATTTCACTGACGTATGCAAGGCATGATCAAATTGAACCCTACAAATGTGGAGATTAAATAAAAAAACAGTTGGCTGAGAGAAACAAATTAAGCAACCGTAATACAATGTCCTTCTACGCATGTGCAAATAGAAGGTAAGGTCAGGATAAGGCTCGTTTGGACAGCTGCAAATTTAACTGTCGTATTGTCAGCTGATAAAGTTATTTTAACTAACCAGTCATAAAACTTTTCACTCCTCGAAACAGTGGTCACTAAATCGGGAGCTTATTTTTAAATAATATTGGCTTTTTGAATTCAGACATTTTCCTAAACTTTATTTTTGTATTAAGTCTTGACTCGAGAAAGAAAAGCCGTCAAAAAATGACTTGGGACAGGACTTCTGGTGGATATTTTTTAGCATGATGAAACTAGGACTTTAATATTGAATCCAGACTTCAGTTTGACTGAAATGTGACCTGCCGAGATTCAAACACTGAGATGGTTGAGTTTCTATATCTATAAGGTGACAGGGAATTGAGAGGAGAATTTTTACGGAGAATTAAGGTAAGGAGAATTTTTGACCGAATCGAAGCTCAAGCCAATGACCGCATTTAGAACACGAGTATATAACAAAGTGCTGCCGATATTTCCAAGTCCCTTGAAAATTTTGAGAGAACCGAGCCACCCGAAGCTGCCGAAAACCCACGATACGGGTATCATGCTTTTTGCTTGTTTTTCAATTGCCCTCGTTTTATGTATTTTTTGAATATCTAACTTGAATTGCGGGTTTTCGAGCATATTACACTTACCGTATTCTCTCTAGTTGGCAGATCAGTCGGTTTATTTTTCAACTTCCCTCTAGAGGGTCTGTTAATTAGAGAGGGTCGGTTTATTTTCCAACCTTTTCAGGGGTTTGTTCGTGTTTCTCAAAAGAACACGAGAAAAATTTTTTTTACTAGCGTAACATCAATGTATAATCTATAAACGTTTCGGTACTTATATAGTTCTATCTTCATATCGTATTATTTTAAAAGTGATCCAAAATAACCTCCTAAATTCATTTTTTCTGCTCAACAAGATGAAAGAATCATTTCTGAACACTTTCTGGATAAAAAATTTTGAATTTTGTCAAAAAGTTTTGCCTCCCAGCCCTCACGCGTAGGTGGTCTTCTTAGAGTTTTTAGGGTCATTTTCGGGTGAGTTATCACATTTGTCTTGCTGTAGCTGATCAAAAAGACTCCCTGAACGCATTTTCAATCAAGGGTCACGCTCGGAATTATGTCTAAGGTAAGTGAGTGCGCCCATCTAACCAAGCCCCCTGCGCCCCCTCAAGGGGAAAATCGAAAAAGACACTACTTTAGGTTTCCTGTCAAAAGTCCGAGTTGTCAATAAAACGAGTTGTCAAAAAGATGAGTGTCAAAAGTTTGAGTATGATGTCAGCCAAATGGCTACGAGAATATTTACAAAGGTCAAAATAGTTATACCTTGTAACGATTTTTGACTATTTTTATAAATTCAAAAATTTGTATATATTTCCCGCAAATAAATTCAATTTCTCATCCCAGGACATAATTCTATTTTGAAAAACATTTCACCAATTACGACTTTGGTGTTTTTGAGTGATACTAGCAGGCTAACTTTGTATTATTGTTAGTTGACTGTAATGCTGATGTGCACTCTGTTGAATTTTTGATTGACAGTGTGTAAAAATTGCTTATTTTATTTTCTTTTGGCTAATAAAAATAACTATCCACACCGACTTGCAACTTAGCCTAAAATTATGATTCTTCCTAATGAAAATTATTTGGAAATTATACGCTATCTGAATGTCTACGACTCAAAGAATTTATTGATGCTGTCTTCAAAGATGTGCAGCATTGTGATTTCTCACATATCAAGGCAGCTAAAACTATTCAGCTTGAAGGTGCGTTTGATAGATGAAGTTGATAAAGTCTATATGAGCTGTTTCCTGACAATGTAGTCGACGCTGTATGAAACGAGCTCGTGTATAGCGGACAGCTATAGATAACGGATACTTTAATAATTTTGTCGGTTTTATACATTGGCCGCTTGTATCAGCAATCCAGATAGCTAATTTCATTTCCTTTGTGTACGCTACACAGAGTGTCTAACTAACTCAGTTGTATATTTTTTAATTTCAGTCCATGTCTCTGTACTCTCTGATTCTTCGTGCCATTATAGCCTTGCAAACTGCTGGTCGTAGCCTTTTGGCATCCTATTTGGAGGGTCGCCTCTACAATCACGATCCGATGCTGGAAATTGCAGATGATGCTGTTGTAGTGCTTGAGGGGTTCCTTCAGCTGAATGATCTCGCAGGACAAATTCGAGGTAAAATTCATTTTGTTTTTCACTGTTCCTACACAATTGTTTCAGATGAGATTGCTGCCACTCCATCGACTTCGACTAATCGTGTGGAACCGCCAGAAAGTTCCACAGGTTGGTTTATTTTTTATAAACTACCTAGAATTTTGACAATTTCTAGTTTATTTATCTGTCTGATTTCTAGCTTCTCTTACAGCTAATTCAACCGCAAAGCGATTTGCTTATGGGACAGGAAATGAGGGCGAGGATATTCCAAGAAAAATTCTAAAGAAGGGGCCTTCTCAAGTCAAGGATGATGCTGCAGGTAAATGTAGGTTTTTTTAAATTTCTGAATGATGTCAATTTTTCCCTTTCAGACACAAACACAACGTCCGCTCATGCTACCGCTGCAACTCCATCGACTTCGACTAATCGTGTGGAACTGCCAGAAAGTTGCACAGGTTGGTTTATTTTTTATCAACTACCTAGAATTTGACAATTTCTAGTTTATTTATCTGTCTGATTTCTAGCTTCTCTTGCAACTAATTCAACCGCAAATGGGACAGGAAATGAGGGCAAGGATATTCCAAGCAAAATTCCAAAGAAGGGGCCTTCTCAAGTCAAGGATGATGCTGCAGGTCAATGTAGGTTTTTTTAAATTTCTGAATGATGTCAATTTTTCCCTTTTAGACACGAACACAACGCGCGCTCAAGCTACCGCCGAATATTCAAATACGGACTTTCTTGGAGGTTGCAGTTTGTTCTCGCATACCAAATAAATTGATTTAACATGACCCTTTTTCCAGATGCGACAGAAGGCTATCCGTTCAGCGACACTGTGCCGTATTATTTCATTGACGTTGAAGCTCTTGGTAAGTTGTTTATGACGTTTCCTTTATTTCCTAATTTTACTGATCTGTATTTTTAGATCCTGCTGACAATCAAGACGTGGACAACGAAGGAGGTGGAACTGAAGAAGAACCTGCCGAATACTCTACTGGCGATACTAGCAACGAAGCTGAAGACGACCAAAGCAGTAACGATGAAAATGAGGGAGCCAGCGATCAAGACAACACGAAGCATACGGACAAGGACTAGACAGCTAATAAAATAGTTCGAGGAAAAGAAAATCCTTCTATACTTCACCATATATGGTGTTTATGACCTTACTATGTTTTTGTGATGAAATAAATTGTCTCTCTATTTTGACTAATGTAAGCCAAATTTCACCCTATAACACCATCAGCCGAAAAACCCATGCCGCCAAACCTTCACCTCCGTAGAAAAAATTTAGATTTAGAGATGTAACAGAAAAGTAACAAAAAAATAGAGATGTAAAACTTCTTGGAAGTAAAGGGTGGAGGTTAGAGTGGTCTGTATCCCTCTTCGGTAAACCTCCGGCCAGTGAAAACTTTGAAAACACAGTGCCAAACATTTCTTATCGAGATTGTTTAAAGCTAACAATGTAAATGATGTTATTTGTTTCCTTGCTGAAACTTGTTCACCTAATTTCTCATTACTCTTATTGCTTCAACATGGGCTGAAGATTTTCTCAAAATGTGAACTACCTTATTAAAGATGGTTTAACCATGTACAAGCAAGGAAAAAAGAGATTTTACAGGGTGTCCCAAGAATATTTTTCAACTTCCCTCTAGAGGGTCGGTTAATTAGAGAGGGTCGGTTTAATAAAGGGGTCGGTTTATTTTCCAACCTTTTCAGGGGTTTGTTCGTGTTTCTCAAAAGAACACGAGAAAAATTTTTACTAGCGTAACATCAATGTATAATCTATAAACGTTTCGGTACTTATATAGTTCTACCCCCATATCGTATTATTTTAAAAGTGATCTAAAATAACCTCCTTAACTCATTTTTCCTGCTCAACAAGATGAAAAAATCATTTTTGAGCACTTTCTGGATAAAAAATTTTGAATTTTGTCAAAAGGTTTTTCCTCCCACCCCTCACTCGTAGGTGGTCTTTTTAGGGTGTTTTTCACTAAATCTCAGTCTTTTAAAGTAAAATAAAGGTAAAAGTGACAGATTTCGAACAGGTTTTTACTATCTAGAGCCTATGGCATCTAGAAACTCTGGTATGCATATGGTTTTATGCAAGCCCCCTGCTCCCCCGAAGGGGGCGCAGGGCTTGGTGGGTTGGAGATGCGCGCACTCACT
Source organism: Ditylenchus weischeri (assembly GCA_029231635.1). NCBI lineage: Eukaryota > Metazoa > Nematoda > Chromadorea > Rhabditida > Anguinidae > Ditylenchus > Ditylenchus weischeri. Next base: position 16,565 of record JAMRYI010001507.1, on the reverse strand, counting down.
TACCTTAGACATAATTCCGAGCGTGACCTTCGATTGAAAATGCATTCAGGGAGTCTTTTTGCCCAGCTCCAGCTAGACAAATGTGATAACTCACCCGAAAATGACCCTAAAAACTCTAAGAAGACCACCTACGCGTGAGGGGTGAGAGGCAAAACTTTTTGACAAAATTCAAATTTTTTATCCAGAAAGTGCTCAGAAATGATTCTTTATCTTGTTGAGCAGAAAAAATGAGTTGAGAAGGTTATTTTGGGTCACTTTAAAAAAAATACGATATGAAGATAGAACTATATAATTACCAACGTTTCAGACAAATTTATAGGGTTGTCGAATGGAATATTCGATTTCGAATATTATTCGTAATTATTCGAGAAATTTCGAATATCGAATCGAATATTCGAAATTTTCGAATATTTAAAAATCGTTCTTAAACACGCGTTTGTCTCAAGTCAAGCAAGATTGTCAATGGATTCCATCGAACATCTACCGCCTTTGCTGCATTCCGAAAAGTGCAAGGAGAGAGGTCAACTGTTCTCAAATTGGTAGGCGTATCGTTATTTTAAGAACAAATAGAAATTGAAATCTATATTTAAGTCTGTCAAAACGCGGAGGAACTTGACGGCAGAAAGTTTACGATCTCTGAGGTCTCACAAGCATCATTTGGCTCAATACGCGGAGGAAAATCACAAGTGCACAGTATCAAATCATATCAGGCCTCTTTCGGACGCGGATTACAAGAATCTTCAAAAAAAAGTCAATGAAGTCTTTTATAAAAAACTTGATTCGAGGTTCCTTGGTTAGTGAAAAGTAATGTTGTATTTTTAACCTAATCTTTTGTTTTTCTTTGAGGTAGCTCCTAGGTAGCGTAAACCACTATCATCGATTATTCCGGGAAAATTGATGAGGCAATGAGCAACCTACGCAATTTTTTTCAATAATGGTGCTATAATTTTATGTCACCCGCTAGGCCAGAGCTCTCAAATGTACTTTTTAAAATGTTTTTAACTTTTTTTCGGAACACCAAATCTTTTTTAATTCCACGTCAAAATCTTTTTTTGCTTTGAATGGAAATAAGCACCGGATAAAATAACCCTTCTTCTCAAAAATAGTCGAAATGTACTTTGTTTATAAAAAAGTTGAGCTTCCTGATCTAGACTATAAGTGTACCTAGGTATTTTCAAGGTTAAGGAGTGTGGTCATTTTTATCCGAAAAAGTTTAAATTTCTTGATAATCTTTATAATATAGACGAAAATTCACTTCCAACTTACTTGGCAGCGCCCACTCTCCATTAGGAAGATATTCAGAGATATCAAAGCCGCCTTTGGCTGGTTGAAGATCTATTTTGTAGCCATTGTAAGACCACGAACCAAACTGAAATTGAATAAAAAGGTGGCCAAAAATATAAAAAAATCAATAAGTAAATATCACTTTGAAGAAACAGCGCTGTTCGTCAAACGGAAACCTAAAAGCCTTTGTTATAGCCAAAACATATCAGCTTGCAAACACACCATTTTATGTCTATTTTGCAACTAATTTTAAAAATTCCTGGAGGCACCTAGACAAATATCAGTCGTAATCTTGTAACAGATGTAGTCAAGACTAAATTACCCATGACACATCACCCGTATGATAAACAACCTGCAATACAAATAATGCACCAGGTAATTTACTTTAAAAACTCCAAATTTACCATATTTGTTGGATAAGTACTGTCGAAATTTGCATCTACACTGCAAAAATTGGATTTAAAGTTCATGTTTGAAAAATTGCGGCCGTGTAGGAATTACCGGTCCATTTTTCTGCCTTAGTCCCAGCTGTTGTTTTTTTGGGCTGAATTAATCTATACCCCTTCACTCAATTCAGCCTGGGGGACCAAGGCAATTCTTTATACACTTTTAAATACCAATAATTATTTTGCGTAAAAATGATTAAAAAGACTGAAAAACAACTTATTTTACAGTTTTTATGCAAAAAGTTATTGGTATTGACAAATGTAAAAATTTTTTGCCTTGGTCCCCCAAGCTGAATTGAGTGAAGGGGGTCATGGTTAAGTGCTCCTTTTTTTGTAATATTTTAGGCTCAGGCTAAAGTTGGCCAGCGTATTTCAACTCAAAAATGAGTCTAAGATATAATTGAGTCCCTTCTACATACACTGGCCAACCCTTGCATAAGCCTTAAAAATTACAAAAAAAAAACAACAACAGGAGGGACCAAGGCAAAAAATGGACCAGTATGTCATATAGGGCCATAATTGCTTAAAAACCACATAGCCAACCTATTATACAAGAGAACCTGAAAATTGACAAAAAATATCTCAAAATAAGAAAGTTTGACGCTTCTGCAACCTACTACCCACCCCCCTCCCCTCCCAAATGCTAGTGTCATATACCCCCTAATAATTTTTAGAGGGTACCTAAAACCACCGTTTTACAAAAAAAAGATTTACGAAATCCATTGTTAGTAATGGCCAGGCTCTGAGCCTAAGCCTATTGGCCTAGGTAAAAATTGTTGGAGGTGGGGTAAACGACACTAGCACCGAAAGTTAAAATTTTCTTACATCTGGTTTCCAAATTTTACCGGCTGGGAACCTGAAAATTTCTGTTTATTAAAGTCAAAATCAGAATTTAAACCAAAAACTACAACCTAACATCAGAAATATTGCCATATTCAGACTGTTCCCATCTAAGTTTGTAGTCATTCCAAGCATAGTCTAGCTGAATACAAAGCAAAAGGATAAAAATAAGGACCATGTGACCGAAAAGTTCCCGGACAAAATTTAAAGCCAATTTTTTCAGTAAAATAAGAACATAAATGCATTTTTTTGGTATCATCAGAAAGCCCTTGTTATCCTCTCTTGAACAGTGTATCGCTTGTCGTTTTATGTCAATAAATTCCATGCTTAAGAATGTCCGAGAGCAGGCATTGTGCGACTTTGGGAAGAAGGGAAGAAGGGAAGAAGCAAAGTGAGATCGCTCGTGATATGAATGTTCCAAAGCAAACAGTTTCGGATGGAGTGGTTGCTGTAGCTGGTCGCCCACTTCTTGCTCTGTCTTCATTGCGGCCTGTTTCACGAAATCGCTTGATGGCATCCGAAACTGTTTGCTTTGGAACATTCACATCACGAGCGATCTCACTTTGCTTCTTCCCTTCTTCCCAAAGTCGCACAATGCCTGCTCTCAGATCGGACATTCTAAAGCATGGAATTTATTGACATAAAACAACAAGCGATACACTATTCAAGAGAGGAGAACAAGGGCTTTCTGATGATACCAAAAAAATGCATTTATGTTCTTATTTTACTGAAAAAATTGGCTTTAAACTTTGTCCGGGAACTTTTCGGTCACATGGGATTAAAGGCAATCGCTAAAAGTGCTCTTTGCAAATGAGCTTAAGAGAATTAGAAAATGAAAGGATGACTTCCACGTGGACCCACGCTTACTGCATTACGTGCAGTTTTTTTCGCATCTTTTGAAAAATTTTCTCATTTTCGAAATTTTGAGATCAAAGCCATGCCTTTCTTGCTCGGGTTAGCCGAAATCGCTTACCGTGGGTGATAGCAGGTAAGTTACTACCGGTTATTATCCCGCGGTATATATACTTTGGGGTGAAAATACCGTTAACTAGAGAAGTGTGGTACTCAATTGTCATCTTACCACCGAGAACTCTCTTTGACTACCAGCCTTAAATAATGGCCAGCTAAAATAATGGATTCATCGATCATAGTCGCCCTAGTTACCGCAAATCTTACAATCTCAAGTATTTTGGGTTCTTATCCTTTATCCCGACCCCACCCTAATTTAAAAGGGTACCGGGACACTGGAAAATAGCCTAAAAGTATGGAAATTGAACAAAATTTTGGCAGAGTGGTCCTACTGCACCAAGAAACTCTGGTATGCATGCATGTTTTATGCCGCCAAAAAGGCGAATCAACTTATTTGTGTCAAAATAAAAATAAAGTTCAACAATCAAAACTTGGGTGGGGTCGGGATAAAGGATAAGAACCGTATTTTGGTTAATGTTGAGATTCCAAACTAATATCTACATATTGGAATCGGTCTACCTCATCCATCGGCTCTATACCACAAATCAGTGTTTTTTGTCTTGGTCCCCTGTTGTTTTTTTTTGCGATTTTTAGGCTTTTTAGACTCAAACATGAGTCTAACATATAATTGAGTCCCTTCTAAATACACTGGCCAACCCTTGCCCAAGCCTTAAAAATTACAAAAAAAACAACACGGGGACCAAGGCAAAAACACCGAGTTCTGGTATAGAGCTTAGCCGTCTATGTTAACCCTAAATTGCAGGCATTGTGGCCACCCGTCCGGACTTGTCGGTCTTCGAATTCTTGATATTCTTAGTACTTTTATGTATGATCATTAGACCGAAACGGCCATTTTTTGACGTAGATCATCTATACTGTTCGGACGAGACAGGGATGGTGCCGGCAGATCACTATGATTGCAAATTTCAAGCCTCACCCAAGCATTGCACCACACAATTTGATTCTTTTCGTCCACATCGATCAGTTGTTGCAGAGACACTTTCAAGTAGACAATCTAAATATTTGATTGCCTTTGACTTCAAAATTGTTGAATTCATGTATTTTACCACTGGCTGGGAGTGGTTTTCCACCGGTCTTTCCAAAATATTGTAGTCTCTCATCAAATCATCGTACAATCTGCTTTCGTGGTGACTAAAATGATATTTATGACAAGATTACACAAAATCATTTCAACCTGGAATTTACAGTTGCCGTAAGACAAAAGCCAACCACCAAAATCCATCTTGTAGGCAACAAGAGGTCTCTTTCAAACGCACTACGCGCATCCCGCCGCAAAGTTGACCGAAAAAGCATATTGATCTCATGGATTTAACACTTCTAGTTGTTCTCCACACATTTCCAACAAAATTTTAAAAAGAAGCAACTAAAAGAGGATGTTTATTATTCAATGACTGCCATTGCTGGGCCAACTTCGGAATTTGTATCCACCCTGAAGATAAAGGGTGGGAGAAACAAGAGCAATACATAAATCAAAATGACTTCCTAATCCCTCACTAACAAATAGCTTATTTTTTGGTTGGAAATCAATATATTAGGCAAACAGTTTTTTATTTTGTGCCAAAATTTTAATACAAAGGCAGGATTTGATAGGGTATATTACACCCCGAGAATTTCCGGAACTGCCCGGCCCGAAAGGAATTTTAAAAGTTGGGCCCGGCCCGGGCTTTAAAAATGCACTGGCCTGGTCGCAACCATGCCATACTCACACAAAAAAGCAACGGCGAGCGGCACGGTGGGCGGCGGCATTTTTTAAAATCAGCGGCAGCGGCGGCGGTAGCAGCCGGTCAAAAAAGAGCGGCCAGTGGCACAGCGATTGGCGGCATTTAAAAAAAGAGCGGCGAAAAAGTGGCGGTAAAAAGCAAAAAAGAGCGGCAAACGCAAAAAAATTTTACAGTGAAATTTTAAAGACATTTTCAGACAACAAATTATCTTTAATTAAATTGTTTGATTGACGTGGCGGGTCAAGAAAAAAAGAGCGCTAAAGCAGCGCAGGGTCAAAAAAAAGACCGGCGGATACAGCCATAGCTGCACGGAAAAAAATTTCGGCGCCGGTGTTTTCAGAAAATCGGCGCCGGGAGCAAAGTATGGCACTTAATTTTTTTCGGCGCCGTTCGCCGAAATGATGAATAAATTTTTCAGAAAGTTTTTTTTGCAAAAATATTTTTTAGGTTTATTAGAAAAAAGGGCGGAAAACAAAATCTTACTTTCAGCAAAAAAATCAATTAATGGAAAGAAAAATTAAGTATGAAAAAAGATCTTTACTGAAAAATTATTAAGCACATTGCTGAAAAAAGAGGCGCCGGGCGCCGGCACCGGTTTTTTTTTCAAATCGGCGCCGAGCGCCGGCGCCCCTTTTTTCTGAAAAATTTCGGGGCGCCCACCGGCGCGGCCGCCGCTCAAGCAAGTATGGTCGCAACTGTATCGAGTCACAATGTGTATCAAGTCGTCGTTATACCCTTTTAAATTAGGTCAGTGCTTTTTAAAGCTTTGGGCGCAGGACAGGCCAGCATATGTAGGACTAACTCAAACGTGTTTTTTTAACTAAAAAAAAGTATTTTTAACATTTTTTATCCTCTCCTAACTTGCGCTGACCTACTCTGCACCTAAGCATAAGCATTTGAGCCGAACTTTTCCAAATGCCTTCAATTAGTGACTCATATGCTACTTCTAAAATTATTATTTTTTCTAAAATACACCAAAAAAGTCAATGGCCAAAACAAATGCTTAGCCACACAAAGTGTATATATTCCGAAAATTATCTTTTTCTTTCTTTTTAATCCCCTGTCCTCTGGCAGAATAACTTCCTTGCTGCAAAACAACATTGCCTAGAACCCTAAAACAACTCCCACCACGTGGTCATCTGTTTTCTAGAGCACGCAGCAGAACCACTTTACAACTATGTCAATTCGACTAGATTTGAAGCACTGGGATCAAAAGGCAGTAAAATGTTCAATAACACTGGACTTAAAATATGCTGGGTGGTCAATTGGGTTGTCTTCCTTGTTGAGTAAAGTGGGTTTCAAAAGAGACACCCAAATTAGTCTTTAAATTATATTAAAAGACTCGACTCCTTTTTTCGCCAAAACAATTTACCTCCTACGAAAATTTGGGCTCGTCGCTTAAAATTGGTTGGAAGGACAAAATAGTTATATTGTAAAAAATATACGTATCTTAGTTTAGTTCCTCAGACTTTTTATGTAAAATGAAATTTATGAAAAAAGATATGGAAAATTTGTTGGAGATGAAGTTCAAATAGATGTAACTTGACCCGGGGTAAATTACACCCCCTCGAGCCGCAATTTTTTCCCATTTAATTTGTTCAGTTTCAGAATCTGCAATAACTATTAGGACGGCACTGTATAAAAAAAGTAGATTTTGACATTTTTCACATAAATTTACATTTTGGAAAACACCATTTTTTTCAGAAAAGCGGGTGTGTCTGAATTTTTTTGTAAGAAATATGAGCATTTCAATACCTCCAAAGAAAGCGCAATTCAAGCCAGTTTGAATGACACTAAATGTTCACAGAGACTGTGTAAAAATGAGTCAAAAGAAACACTTATAGCAGAATGATGCTGATTAATAGGGTTGTTACACAGTTAACTCGATTCTTCAAAAAATTTTGACCTTATTTCTTGTTTTTATGCAATTTTTTCCAAAATTTTGAGCGAGTCACCTCACGTTTGAAAGCCTAGAATGTTGGCTACCCAATGGTATATAAACTTTTCAGTTAAGTATACAAAAATGTGTCTACTTTATTGCAAACATTTTCGACTAATTTTGACGAATTAGTCGAAAATGACTAATTAGTGACTAACTAGATTTCGACTAATTAGTCGAAATTAGTCGAAAATGTTTGACTTAACTGAAAAGTTTATATACCATTGGGTAGCCAACATTCTAGGCTTTCAAACGTGGGGTGACCTGCTCAAAATTTTGGAAAAAAATTTGCATAAAAACAAGAAATAAGGTCAAAATTTTTGAAAAATCGAGTTAACTGTGTAACAACCCTACTGATTAAGAACAAATTTTAGTGCGTTTTTTAAAATGTACGTATTTCGGTCAGTGTGCATGATTTTCACGGACTTTCTTTTCAAAACTTTCTCAAAAAGAGTTGTAGAACATTACATTACAGAAAATTTTTGAAAAAAAATTGTGGTAAATCATTATTTGTAACTTTGTTATTTTCTCAGAAAGTCTCTTTTAAAGTCCCGTTTAAAACTTAAACATTTTCATATGCTCTTAACATTTTCCATATTTTTCTATGTGCTGAATACGAAAAACAGGCGAATAGCCAACCCTCGGTTTAGCCACAAAAATTTCATTTTTGGATGCTTTGGCCTTTCAAGCTGATTTTTTTAAGATTCCAAAAAGTTAAAAAATCAGCTTGGGGAACCAAGTATGCAAACGTGATATTTTTCTGGTCCAATCCGAGGAGAAAGGTGGGGCTATACTTTTTTCTTCGCTTAAAAGTGGCAATAAGCACTGAATATGACCCTTTTCTTCAAAAAATGGTCCAATTGCATTTTTTAACCAACTTTTTAGCCAACTTTGAACCCCGCAGTCGAGTCAAGACTGCAACTTTTTTTTCAACATAAATCACACCTAATACATTGAAAGCAGAAAAAGCAGATAAATTACCAATCTTATGAGCACTCATAATTCTTCAGCCAACTAAAAACATCAGCTAAACAATAATTTGCTTCAATTCAACAATTTTTTCCAGCAAAAATCAAACAACTCACCAATGAAAAATGAAAAGCCTTGTCAGCACTGCTGGCTGTCACTGCAAGTGATAGGTTGGTTGATAAGTTGGTGTTGTTGATTTCACTCCAGTTCCCTCCACCAAGATTTGTGGGTTTTTATCCTCTCTTCCAGTTTGAAACAAAAAATACTTTTTTTTGTTTAACCCATGGTGTGTGTATGTCTAGCAGGAAATTCTTCTCAAACATCCAAAGTCATTAATATTGGCAATTTAGGCAGCAAAATAAGAGTTCATAAATTTTTCTAATTCAGAAAATGGGCTGTCAATGGATCGAAACTCTGTAGAAATCGAATTTTTAAATAGGGTTGGACGGTTTCGGCTTTTTCCTGCTACCCGGTTAACTGGTTTTTTCGGTTTTTCCTAATATTCGCCTCAAACCGTAGAATCAACTCATTTTTACACTTTATTGACATAATACAACAACAGAAGTAAATTTATTCAACTTTTTCTAGATCCTGAATTTGCGATTCGTATTCCTGAAGTTCTTCATCATCGGAACAGTTGTTGGAGCCAGCTTCAGCTTGTTCAGATTCGCTTTGATTAGAATAAGCATCTCCGCAGTAGTACCATGCATTCTGAAAATCATTATTTCATAAATGTTTAATGTATATATTTAACTACCTATTTCTGAGTAAATTAGAGTAGAGAAGGCCGGCAGTAGAGAATGTTCGCTCACTGCTAACCGATGTTGCTGGCACACACAGAAAAATTTTCGCACCCTTCGCGACCAATGGAAAATGGCCTTGTTCTTCCTCCACCAAACAAAAATGTTCTCGCTTCGCTCCGGCCGATTGCTATTGTGACGGTAGTAGCTCTTTGAACTGTTCTTCGTAATCCTTCGACTTGAGATGATTGATTAGCTTAGAAGTAGATTTATCTTTTGGCACCGATAGATAGCTGTGGCACTGCAGGCACTGACGCTGTGTTACACCATCGACGATCACGACGCGGAAGAACTTCCAAATCTTGGCTGTTTTTGCGAGCGGCATTTTCTGAAGATAATATTAATATTATTATTATTATACAGCCAGTAACGAAGTAAATAGTTTAAAAAACAAAACAAATCAGAAACTACTAACAAATTACTGCATTGCAAAATGCAAAAGTGAGGTAGTCTCATTGCAAGATTATTTTGAACTTATTTGAAAACTATTCACAATAAAAGATTTCAATTCATTCAAGCGCCATTTTATCCAGTGTTTAAACCGGAAAAACCGGGTTTTGACTTACCCGGTTTTCGGTTCGGTTTATTTGCCAAAAATCGAACCGGTTCGGTTAACCGACCGGGTCGGTTAACCTCCGGGTTCGTAAGCCACTCAAATTTAGTGCCAAAATCGAACTGTCAAAACAGAATTTTTTCTTTATTAATATTTTTTCAATACAGCCTATTTTAAAAAAGCACAGATTTTCCAAATTTTCGAAGATATTGTATATGCTGATTTTTCGTCCCACTTGGGAGCCCTGTTTTTGTTTGTAGCATGTAATTTAACTACTCAAAGAATAAAAACTGAAACTTCAAAGTTTTATAAAAATACAAATTTACATTGTAAGATTTCTATTATATCTTGTTCTATTTTACTTTTACTTTTTTGAAAATTATAATTAAAAAGGCGAACTAGCTGAAAATAAAAATAAAATTTAAAGGAAGTGTTTTTGCTGTGTCAATATTCCCACGGAAGTGTAAAAACAATATATCGAATCATTGTCTTTTATATGTTAAAATTTTTCAATATTGTCACAATCATTGATGTTTCTAGAGACAGTATTCATAGCAATTCACCTTAAAGGGTCATGCCCGTGCGTTTCAAAAAATCAAAAAAAAGCCTGAATCATTGTTTTTTATATATTAAACTTTTTGGCGCTACCGGAGTATACCCCCCCTCCCCCAATCAAATTTTTTTTGAACTTTTTCAAAACACCATTTTAACCATTTTTAAGCATTTCCTACACGTTGAACACGATAAAATCGCATTACTTGATTTATCGCATTACTTAGAACGCTTATAAAAAAATGACAGAAAAACACTGCTAGTCCCCGCCTTTTCTCCGTGTAACGAACGGGCATGCCCCTTCAATGACGCTTGCCGGACTGCATATTCTTTGCTTACAGTTTTTATAGGAATTTCAGTTTCTTCTATTATCTTCTTGGCGTCCCAAAAATAGAGACTTTTCACCACTGCATGATGCTCTTCTAAAAGTCCTTGGCTTCTTCAATTTTTCGACTGGCTTTTTTCTTTCTCTTTAAACAACTTCTGGAATAGATAGATTTTGTCGCTTTTAAAGAGAGGAATTAATAAAGATTACACGTTGTTTTTTTTAATTTTGTTAGACTTTCAATACAGAAATAAAAAACCTTCAAAGTAAATTGTATGGATTGTTATATTTAATGAAAATTAAAAAAAGCGAGGCGTCTTAAGTGTGATCTATCTGCTTTTACCATGTGACCGAAAAGTTCCCGGACAAAGTTTAAAGCCAATTTTTTCAGTAAAATAAGAACATAAATGCATTTTTTTGGTATCATCAGAAAGCCCTTGTTCTCCTCTCTTGAATAGTGTATCGCTTGTCGTTTTATGTCAATAAATTCCATGCTTTAGAATGTCCGATCTGAGAGCAGGCATTGTGCGACTTTGGGAAAAAGCAAAGTGAGGTCGCTCGTGATATGAATGTTCCAAAGCAAACAGTTTCGGATGCCATCAAGCGATTTCGTGAAACAGACCGCAATGAAGACAGAGCAAGAAGTGGGCGACCAGCTACAGCAACCACTCCATCCGAAACTGTTTGCTTTGGAACATATGGAGCTTGTCCACAATGTGCGCCCCAAACTCTTACTCACAAAAAACGACGTAAACAACCCAAAAAATGTCTGAAACACATACTATTCTTGAAACCAACTTTTATTTATTTATTTGTTTAATCATCAAACACATCATAGTCCCACTCAGAGTCAATTATTTGGCGGACCTTAATTTCACCATTAATACAAACGAACACTTCAGAGACATGGCTCCACAAAAAAAAACAGAGCGATACGATACACAGTAATAACATGGAAACCGGAGAGAAGCAACAATTTGGCACAATAATTTATCATCCTTCTATATACTCGATTTTGTTTCGTAGTAAGATACCGCATTTCAAGCAAAATAACTGTTTATAATTTTGGGGCGCACATTGTGGACAAGCTCCACATTCATATCACGAGCGATCTCACTTTGCTTCTTCCCTTCTTCCCAAAGTCGCACAATGCCTGCTCTCAGGACATTCTAAAGCATGGAATTTATTGACATAAAACGACAAGCGATACACTATTCAAGAGATGAGAACAAGGGCTTTCTGATGCTACCAAAAAATGCATTTATGTTCTTATTTTACTGAAAAAATTGGCTTTAAACTTTGTCCGGGAACTTTTCGGTCACATGGTAAGATCATATTTCTTGTAAATTTCTTGGCGGTTGGACTTTATATGCGCATCGACTAGGGTCAAAAGTTTGCATTCCCTACTTTTTACCACGTTTTTAGTAAGTTAACTGACTTCTAGGGCCAAAAACCATCTAGCAATCGATTGCAACTATTCCCAGCACTGCTTTACTGTCAGCAACCATCGTAATTTTGGGATTTCATGGAAATGACCATCAAAGTAAAGGAAATCACTCAAATTTATACATACTTAGGTTTATATCGCTTACCTCTACGAACATTATGTCTCTAATTTTTTCTAACCTTTTTTAGTTAGAATAGCATGGAGAATCAAATAGAAATTTTACCACAGCAAAATTACTTCAGCAAAGTAGGAAACCTTCGAAGGTTTGACCAAGGGAGAAAAGAGTATTTTTGAGGGTAGGATTTCTGTGTTATTTCGAAACTGACGTCATTTTGTAATTTTTTAAATGGTTGTATACAACCCTACACTGAAAATAAAGTCAGAGAGCAGAGAAACATTTTAAGTGTAATTTTGTAAATGACTTATATGAAAAAGTCAGAAAATATCACCAAACCAGTCAAAGAAAAACCCCCAAAACGATAGATTTTTCGGAAATCAAGCTTATTTTAATCTTTTTTGTTTGGAAGCCCTTTATCTTAACTGCAATTTCAGCAATCACATGCATAATACAGATGACGCTCTCTATAAGATACACCCCCAAAGTTCATCCCCGCCTTGGGTCCGACACTTTTTTAACCTGATTTCTGAAATTTTTTGCCAAATGTGATTCGTCAGTCCAGTCGGAAATATCGCAAGCATTCCGATTTTACCGATGTTTTTGCAATCCACAATAGTTTTGCCAGTAAGATCGTTTTTGCCATCCACAATAGTTTTGCCAGTAAGATCGTTTTTGCCATTCAATAGTTTTACAGTAAGATCGTTTTTGCCATCCACAATAGTTTTGCCAGTAAGATCGTTTTTGCCATCCAATAGTTTTGCCAGTAAGATCGTTTTTGCCATCCACAATAGTTTTGCCAGTAAGATCGTTTTTGGCATCCACAATAGTTTTTGCAGTAAGATCGTTTTTGCCATCCACAATAGTTTTGCCAGTAAGATCGTTTTTGGCATCCACAATAGTTTTGCCAGTAAGATCGTTTTTGCATCCACAATAGTTTTGCCAGTAAGATCGTTTTTGCCATCCACAATAGTTTTGCCAGTAAGATCGTTTTTGCCATCCACAATAGTTTTGCCAGTAAGATCGTTTTTGGCATCCACAATAGTTTTGTTGTAAGATCGTTAACAAAGTTTTATTAGAGATATGATAAGTTCTTCTATACACCCAAATCTTAAAAAGGTATATCTTAAAGAGAGCGTCGCGGGTCTTACTGGCAAACTATTGTAGATTGCCAAACGATCGGTAAAATCGGAATGCTTGCGAATTGGACTGACTGACGAATCACATTTGGCAAACATTTCGAAACCAGGTTAAAAGGTTTGGAGCCGAGGCGGGAATGAATTTTGGGGTGTATCTTTTATAGAGAGCGTCGACTGTATTTTAAAAAAGGAGAAAAAATTTTTAAAACTGTGGTGTTTTTATGGCTCACTTAATAGTTCGACACAACTGCCGTGTGTCGAAACATAGTGTCGGTTTATTAGAGACTGGTTTATTTTCAACCTCCCTTAGAGAGCCGGTAAAGTAATAATAAAACTAAAATTTTGGAATGAAAAAGCAAAATAAGCTGATTAAATAAAAACTGTGCAGAAAGTTTAGGATTCAAAGTCTATGTAAAAGTATTACTATTTTCTCTGCCTATTTTTTGTTTCCTTTTTAAATTTCATGTTTGTTTTCATAGAAATTTCTTTGTTTTTAACAATTCAAAATGTTTAAAAATCTTCCCAGGTTTTTATTCAAGAAATTAATCACAAATTTAACAAAACCAACTACTCTAGTTGATAGTCTCCTTCCAACTCAATCAACGCCTTCTATTACCGAAAATTTTTACTTGACAAATGCTTTGGTTCTATCCTTATCCCGACCCCACCTGTTTTTGATTGTTGAACTTTATTTTATTTTGACACAAATAAGTTGATTCGCCTTTTGGCGGCATAAAACATGCATGCATACTAGAGTTTCTTGGTGGAGGACGGTGGTAGGACCACACTGACAAAAATTTGGGTACTTTATATGGTTCCTCCATATCGGAATTTTTTCAAACAGGTTTTGACCATTTTTCAATTCTACACGCTAAAACCGGTAAAACGTTGTTTCCATACTACCCATCAAAAATTTGACTTTAGGTTTTCACCTTGCCGCCTTCGGCAGGCAACCACTACAGAAGCTCATACCCGGGCCATTTGACCTTATATATCAAGAAATGATACTTGAATTTTTGAGGTAGATAATGTAATAATTTGTGGAGTCAAATTCTGACCTTTCAATGATCAATGATTTTATATAATCTATTTCTTTAAATCTATGTTGCTCTACTACATATGCATATATTTTTTTAAATTTGTAGAATTACCAGGTTTGTCTTTACAATGTTCTTCTCTCTTTATACATATTTTTCTCCTGGAAAAATAAAAACTAGCTGAGACAGCGCATGTATCTTTTTTTTTATTGGTTAAATTTCCGTGATATATAAAGGGTCAGCCTTGGTTGACCATGTCCCCAAAGGGGCCCTATTGAGTAGGTTGCCTGCCAGCAGGCATGTAGAAAACCTAAAAGTCAAAATTTTTGATGGAAAGTGGTTGAAACAACGTTTTTACCGGTTTTAGCGTGTAAGAATTGCTTAGAAATGGTTAAAACCTGCTTTTAAAAATTCCGATATGGGGTAGGAAACTGTATAAGTACCGAAATTTGTTCAATTTCCATACTTTTAGGCTATTTTACAGTATTCCGGCACCCTTTTAAATTAGGGTGGGGTCGGGATAAAGGATAAGAACCCGTATCTGATTGAGTACAAAGGAGATTATCTACTACAGTCGACTCTCTATGAACCGGCACCCCTGGGCACCAGGGTACCAGTTTATCGGGGCTAAGCTTTGACGAAATTCTTTGTCGGCCTTCCAAATCAGGCGTTTTCACAGTGCCGGTTTACTACAAGTGGCGGTTTATCGGATTGCCGGTTTATAGAGAGTTGATTGTATCATGATTTTTTGTTGTTGAATTCGTAAATAAATTGTAAAATAAAAATTAATACCGTTTTTTACTTATTCAGGACACTAACTTTTACTATTTTTCGAATTTCATTTGCAACTATTATTTTTAACACCGATGTTCAAAACGCATTGTACAAGACAAGCAAAAACAACTAAAAATGTATATACCAGAGGCAAATGTGACTGTTTTCAAAAAAACCCATGGCATGTAGAAAAACCTCTCAAGCTCTTAATTGAGTAACATTCACTCAAAGCTTTCTTTTTTCCCAAATTAGGTCTTCCCTAGACTTTCTTCTTCGAAACCAACAAAAAAAATGATGAAAAAAGCATGTGCCTGAGTTTATTCATTAAGTTCCTTCTATCTTTTGTCGGGTGCTTTTCACTTACTCTCCTGGGAGTGAATCTACTTTACTTCTACCAAATAAAAGAGATTTCTCGGCTCAATTCTTACCTGAAAATTTTGGCCCTACTTGCATATACCCACCCCAAATGGAATTTTCAAAAAGTTTCTAAACACCAAAGATGGACTCAAAATTTCATCAAAAGTTCAAAAAACGCATTACTTTTGAGTATTTTTGAATCAAAAATTGAGTTTTGACGTCACTTAAAAATATCTTTACGTAGTGCTAGAAATGTTTTAGAAACAATTTGATTTGGGGTGGGTATATTGGGTTGTAACATAAGTCATGGCGGTTTTTAGTAATGAATATTATTCGCTAATTATCACACATGCGATACTTTACATACCAATGGAAAGCTCATTCTTTGCTCTACAAGATCTTTGTTAATGTTTTTCTGGAATGATCATTCTTGGTATTTGTAGGCATAAACATTAGAGTGTCAAGTGGACAAGGATTTGATTTCGACATCACTTGCTTTTTTTCAGTCGTGGTGCGAAGGTTACAGCCGCTGGGAATTTGGCGGCATACGGAGAAGATGCTATGCCAGAAAGAACGACTCAAAACCGGTTTCTCTGGTTTTGTTCCGCCAGCTCTCGAGTGGTTTGATAACCATCCTCCTTCAAAAGTGCGTTCAGGCGCTCTTCGTCAAACTCAGATGGTCGGCCAGAGCGATGCGCGTCATTAAGGTCGACATTTCCGCTTTTGAACTTGAGAAACCAGTTTTGAGCCGTTCTTTCTGGCATAGCATCTTCTCCGTATGCCGCACAAATTTCCTAGCTGCTTGTGTAGCCTTCGCAGACGAAAGCGAAAAGGTGATGTCGAAAATTCAAATCCTTGTCCACTTGACACTCCATCGTTTATGCCTACAAATTACAGTCGAGTCCCGCTAACCCGGCACCACTCGGACCGGCAAAAGTGCCGGGTTATTATTTTATCGGCCTTAATCGACCCTCTATATAATCACCCTTTATTCAACTATTTTAAGAGGGGTAAAGGGTTGTATAGGGAGGGAAGGGGAAAAAGAGGGCCACTAATGGAAAAGATCACACTAACAAGAAGATGTTGAGCATAGTTTTGAATACTGGGGCCTACCGCATACAGAAAAAATTGACGCAAATTGAAAAATGTTGTAAACTATGATAGATGCCGGTTTATTGGGGGTAATTTTATTGACGGGACCAGTCTTGGTGCCGGGTTACTGGGGTGTCGGGTTATCGGGTGCCGGGTTATTGGGGGTAATTTGTTGATTTTCTTTG
>JAMRYI010001703.1:0-13956 GCA_029231635.1 Ditylenchus weischeri | reverse complement strand
CAAAATATTTTCACCTCAAGCCGCTCTTTAAATTAAACCACTCCACCCCCTAGCTACCCGCCAAAAAAGGGGGTACTAGACCACTTATGCGCATGGATTAGGTCACAGGTTCGAATACCACTGGGTGCACATCCTATTTTTTACCTACTCAAATTCACAAGTTTGGCGTCGAAATAATCCTCAGGCTCTTAAATATCCAGACAAATTATTAGTGCAAGGTAAAATTAAAACATTGACGTGAAAAAATAAGGTGTGCACCCAGTAGTATTTGGACCTGTGATCTAATCGATGCGTATATAAAGCCACCCTTTAAATTCAAACACAATTGATTCTACTGTACTACCGCGTCTACCGAACCCTCTGGGGTGGGTACCACTCGGATAGGTTGACATCCACCAAAATGGCCTTAAAAATTTTCAGTCAAAATAAAAAATAAAGCTGTTTTTCTAACTTGAAATCTTATGGGGAATTTGCTTTGACAAGACTGGAAAATCTGGTTTGTTAATACCAAAATGTTGTTTTGACCATCCAGAATCTGAATAGCCTGGATAGGTACCCGCTCCGAGGTGGTCGACCCCAAATTTGAGGGAATTTTGAAAATTTGGCAAACAAACAGATTTTTATTCCATAAAACGATGCTCTGAGAAAGGATTAAAAAGGATTAAAAATAGGTTTTCTGTCGCCAAATTTTCAGGTTTTACTAAAGTTGTCCAGCTGGACGTCCACCTGGAGAAAAGGCAATCTACATATAGTATTTTTGTCGGCATGTCACGCTTTTTTTGGTACCTTTTTAACCGCCGATTATATTATCTTTGTTCTCATCACTTCTAAAAATTAAATCGGGGTCGCTGAGAACAAGTGCTATCCCAGAATTGACATGTGATGCTTAAAATTTTGTGTTTGCCAGAAAAGTGGGAAACCAGGTATGCTCAAGGGGTCTTCGAACCTGTGACCCCAAAGTTTTCATTTTTAGTTTTATTTTGGCGCCTGTTCGGCTTACGTTTATTTTATGCATCCAGAGTCACTTTCAGTGATTTGTGTCTAAGGTATGTAGGTGTGCACATTTGGTCAAAGGATCCATTGCCACTTGAAGAGAGAAAAAGTGAGTCGTTCGCGAAAGCCAAAGCAAGTGATGGTCTGCGCAGGTGTAACTAACAATGGCACGACACCGCTCATCTTTGTCCCGGAAGGAGTCAAAGTCAGAGGCCGAAATATCGATCGTGCTGGAAGAGAAGACTGAGAACACTTTGGAGAAGTTCAATGGACCTTTCAACAATGGCGCTCCATTCCAAGTGCGAGGCAACTCAGAACTGGATCAGTGAAAACTTTCGGATGCAATTAAAGTCGCGTAAGCTGGCAACGCGCAGACGGTGAATGGCCTTCCAACTCGCCAGACCTCAACGTGATGGATTACTCAATCTGGAGCATTCTTGAGTCTAAAGCCTGTTAAAAGCAACATCATTCGATTGACGCACTGAAAAAACTTGTGAAAGCTTGGGACTTGTGAAAGCTTGGGACGAAATTCCGATTGAAACAATTGCAAAAGACGTCGACGATTTTCGAAGTTGAGAAAATGCATTTCAGCAAATGGTGGTCATTTTGAGGGCGAATAAATTCGCTTTATGTCGTTATTATTTTGTTTTCCTGAATAAAGTTTTTATATACACTTCGAAAGAGGAAGGAAAGAGCTACAAAATGATATCATCGAAAGAATGCAAGAATGCAATGCTTTTTGGATGCAAGAATCATCTTAAAAAAGCCGTTTAAAAATCCGTCGGGTATTTTTGGGACACCTGGTATTTTTGCCCAGCTCCAGGCCAGTCACTTTTGATAGCGGCGTTCTCTCTCCAGTGAGAGTCAACGTTGATGAAGTCGGAGAAGTGCTCTTCAATCCAGTTCTGAGTTTCCACAGCTTCATGCAAAGGTACTCCATCTTGTTGGAAGGTCCACTCGCCGTCCATATTCTCTTCAGCCCACGGGAGAACCTTGCCTTCAAGCATCTGGCGGTATTCTGGGCCGTCCACTTTCACTCCATTCGGCACAAAGATTAGTGGACTCTTGGCATAGCGGAAACCGCTGCCCAGACCATCACTTGCTGCGGCTTCTGAGTTCTCTCAACGATCTTGAGCCGAGGGGGTAATGGATGCCATATTCTTAAAAAAAAGGAATAATATTTAACGAAGAACGGGATGCGATTCTGCAGGAGATGATTCAGAAGGCTATTGACGACTTTCCGAAACGTTTCCGTTTATGTATTGATGCAAATGGTGGTCACTTTGTTGAGTGAAATAATCCTGTGGTATGTCATTTGAAAGAAAAAGAACAGCGCTACAAAACTGTATTAACGTTGTTCTAATATAAAAAATGATTAAAGACAAGCCTTTGAAAAGCCTCACCGAACTTTTCGGTCACCCGTTAAAAAGGGTCGATTAATTGAAAATACCCTATTTTCTCTAATTTTAGAGCCTCCCTCGAGGTTAATTGTAAAAATTATAGATGCCCCTAAGCCGTTTTACCTATTTTACTTGGAAAATGTGGTATAAATGCGTCTTTACCATATTTCTCCCAATTATAGACCCGGTTAAAAAAATCTAGTCCGTCAGAAAATTTAATTTTTGAATTTTGAGTGTGTTTTTCATTAGTAAACAGACCGAAAGACGTAGGTCCTCAGCATAAAATTTTCAAAATTCCGGCAAAAAAGTTGAAGACAACCAAATTTATTGAGCTTATTACTGAAATTTTTACTTACTTGATTTTGGTTATTTTTATTTTTGCCTTTTATTTTTATAATTTCTTTAAATCTAAAATATATCAGGTGATTCTTTAAAATTGTAATTTTATAGCTAAACCTGTTTTCATTCCTGTAATAATCAAAAAAGCCAAGCAAAAGGTCGCTGAGTGTGAGGTTTTTGCTAGCTTTGTATAGTTCTTGTTTTTTTGTTCGAAACAGATTTTTAGCGTAGCTCAGCTTGTCATACTTATCAGGAAAATTGTGAGGGAATTCATCTTGAAGAGAGGGCAAAACTTTTGGGTTTACGCCAGATTGCAAATAGTTAATAACCTGCAAATATTTAGTTCATACACTAGCGTCCATAAAAAATGTGCCGCTCGTTTTTTGAAAACTTTTTTGAAAGAACGCCTTTTTTTGCAAATTTTTCCTTTTACTTACATAAGTGTCATACAGTCAAACCTGGGTTATCCGACACCCAAAGGACCGCCCTTATGGTGTCGGATAAACGTATCAGGTGACTGAAGTGTAGGTTTACCAGGCCAGCCAAATCGGGCTCATGGTTTCAGATAAAAGAGGGTGCCGGTTAACTGGGGTGTCGGATAACCCAGGTTTGACTGTATACCATTTTGTAGCATTTTCATTGCTCTTTCAAATGGTTATTCTCGTTTTGAAATGTTATCACATACGGGAACATAAATCCACATTTTGCAACAATGTCTATTTTTTGGGTTGTCCAAAAAAAATGTCCCGTACAAAATTTCAACAAAATACTTCTGCAAAACTTTTTTTATTTAACATAAAATGACAATAACAACTAATATTTGGTTGCATAACCCTTTGCCTTAATAACTGCCGCGCACGGCTAGGCATTGAATCAACAAGTTTGATAATTCGATCAATAGAAATTTTCTTCCATTCTCTTTCAAGAGCGTTCATTAGATCGACTTCCTTCTTGAATTTTTCGCCTTTCAATTGTCGCTCCAGCTGTTCCCATAGATGTTCAATTGTATTCAAGTCCGGACTCTGAGATGGCCATGGCAGAACGTCGATATTGTTGTCCTTGAACCATCCGGCAATTGGCTTCTTGGCATTTGGCTTAGTTCCCATCAGCAGGTTGGAGGCATGCTTCGGATCGTTGTCTTGCTGGAGAATCCAACCGGCTGGCATTTTGTCGATGGCATGTGGCAGCATAGTATTCTCAAGGATATCACAATACATTGAAGCATTCATCAAGCCTTCAACACGAGCAATTGGACCGATCATATCGCGCGAGAAACAGCCTGAAAATAACGATAAACCATATTTTCTGAAATCATCGAAAATCATCGAAGACACTGACCCCAAACCATAACAGCCTTGCTGTGCTTGACGGTTGGCACTTGATAACGGACATCGTAACGCTTTCCTGGCGCTCGGCGAACATAACGGATTCCATCTGACGAGAACAAGTTGAACTTCGATTCGTCACTCCACAGTACCTTGGCCCAATCGGCAGAAGTCCATGCGAGATGTTCTTTGGCAAACTTCAATCTGGCACGACGATTCTTTTTTGAGATCAATGGCTTCATGGCAGGTCGACAAGCAAACAGATTGGCATTTTCCAAGATTCGGCTGCCCAAATTGAGAATTGGCTTCCTTGGCAATGTCCGTGGCAGTCTTTCTTGGATCGGCTTTGGCAATTCTTTGCAGAGCTCGGTCTTGTCTGGCAGTTGTTTTCGGCGGTCGACCACTTCCGGCAAGCGAGTAAGCGACATTGCATTCTTGTAACGAGAGCAGATAAGAGAAGAGGTTCGCCTATTGATCAAAAACTGAGCAGCAATGTCTTCATCTTTGTCGCCTCTTTTTTTGGCACGGATAATTGCCTCCTTTGAATCTTTCGATAGCTGTTTCTTCATAGTCACTAAAAACAAAGGAATAAATACAAAAATACAAAAAACCGCAATTAAAATGACAAAATGACACAAAAAGGTGAACGGGACATTTTTTTTGGACAACCCAAAAATAGACAATGTTACAAAATGTGGATTTTATGTTCCTGTATGTGATAACATTTCAAAACGAGGATAACCATTTGAAAGAGCAATGAAAATGCTACAAAATGTGTATGTGACACTTATGTAAGTAAAAGGAAAAATTTGCGAAAAAGTGCGTTCTTTTAAAATGTTCTTAAAAAACGAGCGGGACATTTTTTATGGACGCTACTGTAGGTAACAAAAATTCTAGGCACTTCTGCAGTTTAGGGCGCACCTATTCTGTTCATAACAGAAAATTCGACGCTTCTAGGTTATATACCCCATCCAAAAAAGCTAGTTGGATATACCCCTCTCAAAAATCGACTTTTCTAAAAGTGGTCAAAACCATTTTCGAGTGATAATTTTGATATAAGAGACTCAAAAAGCAATTTTAAAGGGATTATGGGCTGTATTGGGAGGGGAAGGGAATAATAAGGAATCACTTTTTAATCAAATTTTTTTGACGGTAATGCCCAATTTTAGGCTGTCTTACCATGTTTTTGAACTTGGGCCGTGGCAAAAAGAAACTTTATATGCATTTTATGATCGAGAGTCTTGCTCGGAATCATGTCTATGGTAAGTGAGTGCGCGCATCCCAAACTCTCATGCTCCCTAGGGGGATTGGAGTTGAGTTGCGCACACCCACATACCCTAGACACAAATCACTCGAAAGTGACTCTGGATGCATGGAGGGGCTTGGGTTGAGATGCGCACACCACATACCTTAGACACAAATCACTCGAAAGTGACTCTGGATGCATGGGGGTGGGCTTGGAGTTGAGATGCGCACACCCACATACCTTAGACACAAATCACTCGAAAGTGACTCTGGATGCATGGGGGCTTGAGTTGAGATGCGCACACCACATACCTTAGACACAAATCACTCGAAAGTGACTCTGGATGCATGGGGGTGGGCTTGGAGTTGAATGCGCACACCCACATACCTAGACACAAATCACTCGAAAGTGACTCTGGATGCATGGGGGCTTGGAGTTGAGATGCGCACACCCACATACCTTAGACACAAATCACTCGAAAGTGACTCTGGATGCATGGGGGCTTGGAGTTGAGATGCGCACACCCACATACCTTAGACAAATCACTGAAAGTGACTCTGATGCATGGGGGGGCTTGGAGTTGAGATGCACACCCACATACCTTAGACACAAATCACTAAGTGACTCTGGATGCATGGGGGTGGGCTTGTTGAGATGCGCACACCACATACCTTAGACACAAATCACTCGAAAGTGACTCTGGATGCATGGGGGCTTGAGTTGAGATGTGCACACCCACATACCTTAGACACAAATCACTCGAAAGTGACTCTGGATGCATGGGGGTGGGCTTGGAGTTGAGATGCGCACACCCACATACCTTAGACACAAATCACTGAAAGTGACTCTGGATGCATGGGGGGGCTTGGGTTGAGATGCGCACACCCACATACCTTAGACACAAATCACTGAAAGTGACTCTGGATGCATGGGGGGCTTGAGTTGAGATGCGCACACCACATACCTTAGACACAAATCACTCGAAAGTGACTCTGGATGCATGGGGGTGGGCTTGGAGTTGAGATGCGCACACCCACATACCTTAGACACAAATCACTCGAAAGTGACTCTGGATGCATGGGGGGCTTGGAGTTGAGATGCGCACCCATACCATAGACACAAATCACTGAAAGTGACTCTGGATGCATGGGGGGCTTGAGTTGAGATGCGCACACCCGCATACCATAGACACAAATCACTGAGTGACTCTGGATGCATGAAAAGCATGCATACCAGAGTTTCTTTACGCGGCAGGTCCAGTATTCAAAACTATGTTCAACATCTTCTTGTTAGTGGATCCTCTAAAAGGCCCTTAACGTAGCCCCTATTTGTCCCTTACCCTCCCTATACAGCCCTTTGTCCCTCTTTAAATTGGTTTTCTAAGTTTTTCATAGCAAAATTTTGACTCAAAAATGGTTTTCAGACACTCATGAAAAAGTCAATTTTCGGGAGGGGTATATCAAAGTAGGTCCGAGTATTGGGAGGGGTATATCAAAGTAGCGCAGAAAATTCAATATAACAACTAACAACAACAGATTTAATTTCTCAATAGCTTTTGCGCTATTTGCGTCTCAGCTCCTGTAACCGAGTCCACTTTTGAGAATTGTTCACCATATATTGCTGATATCTCTCAGCGTTATATAGAACATAAACAAAGAATATAAACAAATATCCAAAAAAATATATAAATAAAAAGGTGTACCTTAACTGAGAAAGTGCCAAATTTTGAAATATAAATTACCAATAGCACCCAAGTGTATGATGACAATGTTACTACTTTGGCATAATTTAATTGGTACTTTTCACCAATCTTGATATTGCACTGTTTAGCCCATTCTTTGATTACAAGCACCAATGGGGCGACTCTGTCGTCAACTAAAAATTTTAAATTTACGCCAGTCATCATCGAAGATTTGCAGCCAATCGCCACACTTCATGGTAGTGTTGTAACCAGGGTGACCAACTCAAATTTTGAAAATAACGGCAACATGTTCCAAAATAACGGCATTTTTTAATTTAATAACCCAAAACTAGACAAAATGTCATTATTTTCAAAAAAAAAAAATAACGGCAAAATTGTGCGAAATAACGGCAATGCCACTAAATAACGGCAAGTTGGTCACCCTGGTTGTAACGTCATCACCGCCAGTGCGGACTTTTCACCGGCAGCGGTGCGTGATCTGCGGCCATTTCAGACAGCACTGGTGCAGAAATGCTCCCAATTAGGCCATTTTAGTCATTACTAGTAAAGACTGAACGGGACGGGATCCCGATCCCGCCCGAGCAGATTTTGAGCCAAAATCCCGTCCCGAAATCCGGCCCGAAGGCTTCTTTCTGCTTCTCATGAAATAGCGGTTGAGAAACACAATCAGGAGGTTATCTCCTCCGTCTGACCCTTCTGCATGGGGGTATATACTTAAGCAAATGGTTTTAATTCATACTTTCTCATCAGTGAGATAAACACACTTTCAGAAAAACATGAGTATGTTACTAATTTTAGCTGTTAATCGTAGCTGATAAGGTTTTTTTCGAAAAAATAAACACACTGCTAAACACAAGCTTTCAAATGAGGTATTACTTGCCTTAAAACTTGCATTATTTTAAAAATTTAAAAGTTCACATCAACTTAATCACAGCACTAAAAGAGGCTGTTACAGTCGACTCTCGATAAATCGGCACCCTCAAAAGTTCGTTCCCACCTAACTCAATTTTTGAAGTTTTTTGCCGAATATGATTCGTCAGTCTAGTCCTAAATATCGTAAGGATTACGATTTTACCGATCGTTCTTCAAAAAGTTAAAAGTTTTGACCATCAAAGGGGCATGCCTGTGCGTTTCAAAAAGTTAAGGCGGGGACCAGAATTTTTTTTTCAATCGTCCAATTTTTCATTCAGTTCGCGCCAAATCTAATATTGATAACCTCATACTACTTTTGAAAACTAGGCAGAAAACTTAAAAAATCTAGATGGGAACGCATGTAAAAATTTGTCAAGAAAGAAAAGAAGTGATGGTCCCCGCCTTTTCTCCGTGTCGCGCACGGGCATTCCCTTCAACATCAGCGCCTCTCGATAAACCGTCACCCTATTTTCAAAAAGGGGTGCCCGTTTATCGAGAAGCGCGGATCTTAATGGTCAAACTTTTTGAGGAACAATCGGTAAAATCGTAATCCTTACGATATTTAGGACTAGACCGACATATCAGATTTGGCTATGGCTAGATTTGAAAACACTAAAAAACTTACACATGGAATAATGATACATGAGATGTGTGTTGAGAACTGCTGGAATATTGTTGACATTCAAATCAACAGTAATTTTAGAAAACTTTTCCTTGAATTCCATGCTAAAAAATTGAAACAGCTGAATTAAAACAACAGAAAAAGCATCCTCCATGGGTGGGACGCCTGGATTACACCTTTGCATTTACAGGGTGTCCGGAAATTACGCGCTTATTGAAAACTTTTTTTGTGTACGTTGATTTCCGTTTTCGGGATTCTCACCCGCCGAAATCTCCAGAATTTTGGGTTTTCGTTAATAAATTACACAGCATCTGAAGAGAAAAGAAGGAAATAAATGATAAAATGCGACGAAAAACAAAAAGCGACTGATTCAGCATACTGTATTTTCTCTAATAAAACGGCTTGTCGCTTTATTTTTCAACCTCGCGGTTTTTTAGAGACTGCCGGTTTATTTTCCAACTCTTTTTTTCAAATCAATGATAATGAACTACTCCAGTAGTGTTCAGCACTGCTGGAGTGGTGGTTCACACTTCTCCGGTAGTGTCAAATGCTAGACACTACTGAAATAGTGTCAAATACCACTAGAAAAAAGTTTACAGTAGTGTACTTATTAGTGTTGCCCATTGGGGGAAAATCGAGAATCGAGAAAGACAAAGTTTTCGAGAATCGAGAAAGACAAAGTTTTCGAGAATCGAGATTCTCGACAAAAAATTTTCGAGAATCTCGACGAGAAACGAGAGAAACCAGAAAGTCCGTTATTCAAACTCCTGACACCAGACAAACAAATTAAAAAGTAAAGTTAACATCAGAAAGAGCACGGTTCAGAAAAATGAGCTGCTCGGCATTAAAGGGATCCAACTGACTGAGTTTGTAATGGAAGACGTCTCTTGCATGGCTGAACAGCTTCATTACCACTTCTTGTCTTGTCCACCATCTTCTCGAATTTCTTCTAGTACTTTTCGTGCTGCTTCACTTGGCGAATGTGTCCATTCACACTTGCATCCTTCATCTTGAATTATGACTTCCAATTGGCATCGCGATAGACTTTGCAGATTGCTGTATCAGAGCCTTTCTTATTTTCGAACAGATCAATCTTCCATATATTGTGAGCCATGCTTGCCTAAACAAACGATGAGATGATAAGGGCAGATATAACAAGAATATAAGTACAGATACAGTAGCATATAAATTCTCATAAATGTTCATTTGTCCTAGCAGTTACAAGTAAAAACGTAAGCGAAGCAGTGCGTAAGGTAAAAGAAAAACAATTTCGTGTCAAGACAAAATTTCTCGAAAATGTCGAGAATCTCGACGAGAAAGGAAAAATTGAAATCGAGAAACGAGAATCGAGAAAGGCAACATTTTCGAGACGAGAAACGAGAAATTCTCGAAATTTACTCGTCTCGATGCCAACACTAGTACTTATGTACCTGAAGGGGCCCCTTTAATCCCCTTTAATTAAAAAAGGGGCCTAAAGTAGGGGAATGTATTTGGGGGTGAGACCTAATTACCTTTTGGCAAAATGCCAAATGAGAAAAATGCCAAACGATAAAAATGCCGAACGGGAAAAATGCCCTATGCGATCTTTGCAAATGCGAAAAGTAGTAAATGGCTAGATTACCTATCCCCGTATAAAGTTCCAAACTGTCAGAAAACAGCTAATTATACTACAGAAAAAGATCAATAATTGGTTGAAATATTGACCCTGAATGAGGTGCTGTTGAAATGGCTTTCCTGTTGAAATTTGAAAGCTTTGTTTGGGGTTTTCACATTAATTTTTTTGACCATAGCCCAGGATTTCAACTTCTTAGAAGCCATCAACTAACCAAATCAGGTTTCAAAAGTTGGAAGAAAGGGTCTTTAAAGGGACCAATTTTTTAGAAAAATTTGTTCTGTTCAAACACCTTTTCATCCAACTTTTCAAAATCTCATTCAGTCAGTTGATAGCTTGTAAGAAAGCTGAAATCCTGGGCTACACGCTAGTCAAAAAAATTGAAGAGTAATAAGAAAACCCCCGAAAACAAAAGCTTTTTCAAATTTCCAGCAGGAAAAGTGCCATTTCCGGCAGAAAAAGCGCCATTTCAGGGTCGAAAAGTGTAGCAACCTCAATAATTCGATGGCAACTTGCTGGCTAATAAATAAAAATTGACTGTTGTATCACTTTTTTGTGAAAGCCCCCAAGTAACTCCTCTTCGAAGAGTAGCATATTCGTGGTTTCATCGACGCTTCTTAGACTTTCCCTCACAATCTCTGCAGAGGCCTTAATTTAATAACTCTGAGTCAGCCATAAGAAATGGAAACGCAGAAAGCAACACACCCTTGTCAAGTCTCTGTCCTGTGCTTTGTTTCGATCCAGTTTCAGCTTGTACTAGCTGACCTTCCAGGGCTCCACTTCATGAGAATGATCTTCAGCAACCTTGAGAATTATCCCAGTAGAAACTTTGGTCCGGAGGCGACAAGAACAATTAACATCTTTTGTCTTCTTAATCTTCTTGAGCAAAGCGTCCTTTTTATGCGCCGAGAACGCCTCTAGAGTGCATAGAGCCGAATCGTAAAAAACCTTAAGGCGAAACGTCTGAAGATGGAATCAATACATACCCAGTAGATATGCCTACCTTTTTTGGCTTCCTGTCTCTTAGATCCACAATGGTTACTGGCTCGTCGAGTTCAAGGATTTCTTCTTCATCCAGCTCTTGCTCATCATCCGTTTCAGCACAACTTTCTTCTTCGATGCTTGATTCGTCATTGTCACTGTCGAAAAGCTCTTCGAAGCTGTCAAAGCTGACCATTTCTCGTCACTTGATATTTCGATGCTGAAACAAACATGAGTTAACCTCAAAACGGTGTATCAGATAATGGTCTGCTTTGGAAATATTGCATGGGAATTTTCCTTGTTTGTAAATATATTATGGGACATTTTTTCCATATGGAAACATTCCGTTTGGCATTTTTACCATCTGGCATTTTTCACATTTGGCATTATGACAAAAGGTAATTAGGTCTCATCCGTATTTGGTGCGGACTTTATATGCGCATCGACTAGGTTCGGAGGTTCCAATACACCGGGTGCGCTCCCTATTTTTTACCCCGTTTTTAGTAAGTTAACACGCCAAGGCCTGACTTTATACACGCATTGCCCTAAGTCGACTGTTCTAATCAGATAGAAATTTTGGGTCGTAGCCTTTTGGCTCCGTTTTCCACTTTTTGAATTAGCGCCTTTTTTCCTCTTTTCAAAATTCGTTTTTCTACGACGGTGTTTCGATTTTAAATGAATCGGATTGGAAGCCCTTTATCTTAACTGCAATTTCATATATCACGTGCATAATATTTAAAAAAAAAATCCTGGAGAAAACTGCCGTTTAATTAGAGAGAATGCTGTATTCCTCCTGGCCCGAGTTTGAACGGTACTTATGCTGTTTGTCCCAGCACCATAATTTTTAATTAATATGCACATTTGTCCATTTAAAATTATCAAACAAAACTTGTAGGATAAATGTATCAAATTTTTCAAATTATTATTTTTGGGGCATATTTAAACAAATTATAAACAAAAATCAATATATGTAGGTGGGACAAACAGCATAAGTACCGTTTGAAGTTTTTACGGACAATATTTTCGAGCAATTTTTTCATTCTTGCTGTCGAGCTGAATGGCAAAAACATTAAAATAATACTCATTTAATATCAGAAAACATACAGTACATCATGCAGACAGCATAAATTAATAAAAATCGATGTGCGCAACATGTAAAACAAGGGACCACAGGCGCCTATCGGCGCCTCTATAGTATTTCGAAATTTCAATGAGGGGCTATGACTTCATTCATAAAAATAGGTATATCCCTATTAGAACTCATTTTTTTCGCCTGTTCTTTTTAAAACGAAAGCTGACATTCTGGGGAACACGATGGTATTAGCGACAAAAGTGATTTCGCTATCTACGACCCGTTCTGGCCTTCGAAGTGAAAAAGCGTTACCCACCCACCCACACATGCCAAATACTATATAAGATTTAAATATCGAAAAATGTGCGCGTAATTTCCGGTTACACCCTGTAGATGACTCTGCCGAACAATAGAGGACTAGCGGTAGTGCTATATTTCTATAGTATTTCGATATTTTGGTATATCAGATGAAAAAACCGGAAAAACCCGTTGTTGTCTCGCAAATTTGAGATAGGGCACTTAAGATGGGTACGGAATAGTGATTATTGAGCAGGTCATTTTCGCCCCAACGCCACTGCATGCCCCAAGTGTGCCAGATACTTGGCCCGGCAGCGCGCCATGCCCCAAAACCGCCCCACATCTCGGCGCATCCCGGTGTGGATCAAACCAATCACTGGTCCCGGGGTGGGGCAGTACGGGGCGCGAGCCTTCGTGAGTACACAATGTGGGGTTCTATTCTAGAATCGGGTGCCAAAAAACAGCGTGGTCCCCATGTTAATAAGCTTGTTGTTTTCTAGTATGACCCCAAAAATCAACAGGGGGACCAAGCTGTTTTTGGCACCCGATTCTAGAATAGAACCCAATGTGGGCTCACTGCACCAATTATGTTTTTTGCATACATTAAAATTATAAAGAGAAAATTTAAACCTAAGGATTGGAGTTTGAGCACGTTTCAACTCGAGAGCACGTATATATTTATATACGCTGTTTTTATCATCTGCTTCTTTTTTTTTTTGTTTGTAGAACTTTCTGTATATTGGAGAGCAGAAGTTCTTGTTGTTCTCTTTCATCCTAAAAGCTTTTAAGGTTTTAAGCAGTGTGGTAAAGGTACCGGTGCCAAATTATGACTTGGCACGGTGCGGTGCCGGTGCATGCTGAAAAAAATTCGGTGCCCAAGCTGGTGCCGGTACGCACACTTTTAAAGTGATGTCATATTTTTTATCGGATTTTTAATAAAATTATGATCAATTTTAAGAAAAAGTCGGCTTTTTCGGCAAAAAAGACAGATTTTATTAAGATAAGTGTTAATAAACACTAGATGTTTACAAATTTTGACTCAAATTTGATTAGTCGCAGGCTCCATGTTTGA
This sequence comes from Ditylenchus weischeri, assembly GCA_029231635.1. Taxonomy (NCBI): domain Eukaryota; kingdom Metazoa; phylum Nematoda; class Chromadorea; order Rhabditida; family Anguinidae; genus Ditylenchus; species Ditylenchus weischeri. The sequence goes on along the minus strand of JAMRYI010001703.1, from coordinate 383 downwards.
TAGATAATCATGACTTTCGTTAGACTTTCCAAAAATAAATCTGACCCCGTCCTAATGTTCGCTAGCCTACCCTTGACTAAGTTTAAAAACAGAACAGGAGAAGCAAAAGTACCTTTAATAGCATCTTTTTTTAAGAGTGGAAGAGGTTATTTGGAAAAAAATAATAATTTTTAGTTCAGTTATTTTTATTTTAGTGTGTCCAGGCAAAAAATTTCTGCCGCTGAAAAGCATTTTTTTGCAGTTTAACGACTGTTCACGGCGAAAGAAAATTCGCTGAGCGGCCAAAAAAATCATTTAAATAGCAAAAAAGCGGGAAAGGAAAGTTTTTTGCAGTAAAAAAGTATTTCTGCGTGAAAAATTTTACGAAGATTAACTTTGAAAAA
>JAMRYI010001537.1:0-20699 GCA_029231635.1 Ditylenchus weischeri | reverse complement strand
AGGTGTAAAATACCTTCTAAAGCAAATCGATCGGCCCTTTCATCAATATTTAATTCAAACTCTGGCTTAAGCGCAGATAGTTCAATTTTTGTTAATGAGCTAGCGTTAATTGTAGCTGCAAGTTGCTCATCATGTAAATAAACAGGCAGACTTAATGGGTTCACTACGATAGCTTTTAGTGCTTCGAGATCTGAAGCCACTTGACTTTCTTGGTAATGATTTTTAAACTTACTTACCGCCGCAAAAAACTTTAACTCCTGTTGATCTTCGGTCTTCCAAAGCAAATCTAAAGGCTCTACAACTTGTAACGGATTTTTGAGCTTTCCCTGTTTAGTTTGGTCAGCGGTCATCAATTCTATGACCAAATGCCTATAATGGCGGTGGCGACTAAATACTAGTACCAAGTTTGCATGACTTTTTGTTGCAATTGGAGGTTGAGCTTTACTTTTCTTTACAATAGGCAAAAGCTTATCATAGTTGAAATTTAGTTTCTCTTCTCCTTTTTCCTGCATTGGTATTTTTATGGAGCGATAAAGATAATGAAATTGGTAGGTTGATTTTAACAAAAAGATAGTCGCTCCATTTCCAATTACAGAATAGCTGACAAAAAAATTGAGAAGTACTGAAGATTATTTTTTGAAGGTATCTAAGGTAATGCTGTCTGCATCGGTAGCTTTAATATCCAAACTATCTGAAACTGCCGGGCTATCTAGTGCAACGGTATCAGTTGCTTTGCTTGATTTTTCCGAACCACAGGCAGTCCACATTAAACCTACTAGCGCTGTTAACAACAAATATCTTCTTTTCATAACAAGGTGATTAGTTAAACCATAGCGTTATAACAAAACTAACCTCGGCTTGTTCGAGCCTAATTATTCTTTTGGATGCTTGCTAGATAGTTCGACACTTCCAATAGATGCAAAGGTTGTTCGCCCCAAGATGGTAAATCTATTAGCTGTTTTAAGTCTAATAAGTTGATATTGGCTAAAGACTGCTCTAGGTTGCTTTCAACAGTATTGATATCTGCTTCGGATAAAAAGCTTCTTCCCTGCTTCTGTAAGCTAGCGAATGTAGCGGTAAGCACATTAAACTGATAATTAAACAATTGAACGCGTTTAATCAACGACCAGTTGAGCTGTTTCTTTAATGGTTCTTTCTGTGCTGCTTGTATTGCTTCACTTAAGGCTGATAATTGCTGATGACTTAATTTTCTCGCCAGCCTAGTCTGATGTATGGCATCTAAGTCATGAGGTTTTAAATGAGTAACTGCTTTAAAATAAAGCAGATTTGCTTTCACCACTTCCGCCATTAAATGGCTTAAACGTGGGGCATTCCATATCGGGAATACAAAAGTTGCTCCTAAACATAGAAGTACGCCAACAATGGTAAAAATAGCTCTGTCAGATACTAACTTCCACAAATTGCCATCGTAAACGTTTAAACATAGGATTACAGCTACAGTGATACAAACAGCACTAATACTGTAAGCTACACGATTAAAAGCGAAGAAACCAAACAAACCTATCACACTTACCGACAATTGCACAGGAATATCCGCATATTGGCTTAAACTCCATCCTATCAACAAGCCAATGGCCGTTCCGCCTACACGTTCGGCGTTTCGTTTCATAGTTTGCCCATAACTTGGTCTACTAACGATTACCATCGTTAGCAACAGCCAATAACTGTAATGTTCTTCGGTTAGCCAAGTAATCAGTAACATTGCCACCAAACATAAGGCAGATAAGCGTAGCGAAAAGCGAAAGATTGGTGAACTTAAAGAAAAATGATTTTTCACCGTTTTTGACTGAGCTGGTGTAAGCGTCAAGAAATCGCGATAGCGTTCTGTATCTTCATCTAATTGACTGTCTACCTGAGTTTGATAATTCGAGATAATCAACGTATAAATCTCATCGATATTAGCTAAAATCTGTCTCAACAAAGTCTTTTTACTTTCTTTGAGTGTCTCTGCCTTTTGGATTAAGGCGATATGCAAATCTTCAAATTGAGTGATGGACAACTGATGATTTGGCTTCACTAACAATATCGCAAGTAACTCAATGCTTTGCTGAATTAACGGCAACGCACCTGTATTTTCAAATTGTTTGCGAAGGTATGGATAATCGTAATGTACGGCGCTTACTTGTTCGTATAAATCAATGAGGTTAATAGACTTTTCTAAAAACATTGCTGCTTTAGCATTCGGTTGCTTGATGGCTTTTCGATCGCTCAATAGTAATTGCCTGATCAGCTCATGGCTACTTGCCAATTTAAGATGCAAACGCATATTCCGTTGATTAAAGCCAGACAAACTCACCTCTGGATTATACCCTTGTGCCCTTAACCTCAATAATGCAGCTGTCTCTCTTTCCGTCTGCGCAATCGCTCTACGTAATGAACGATAAGGGAAAATCGAAATTTGAACTAAGCTAATCAGGTAATACCAAACACCACCCCAAAAAATATAATTACCGTAAAGTAGCGGATCTTTTGGTTTTAAACCGATGGTAAAGGTTGCCAAGATAATGCCCATTAAGCCAATACCGGCCATACGCTGTCCCATTACCGCCAACATGGTAAGTAAAAAAGTGACGATAACTACCGTGACGATCATGAGTAACGGTATAGACGTACTAAAAGCGGTTAAAACGGCGACCGTCGTAAAAACGAGCACACAGATCCATGCCGCTCTAAATTTATCACTGCGATTACCCGGAAGGTCGGTCATGCAAATCATTAAAGCACCAATACCTACACCTATGCCGGTTGTTGGCCAACCTACTTTGTAAAAAATAATAATCGGTATAATGACGGATAAAGTGTTACGTAAGGCATCTACCGTGTGCTCGCTAGTGAACAAACGAGTAATAGCTAAGAAGAATTTCTTGAATGAAGACCACATTTTTCGCCGCAAAGGTAATTATTAGTGCTCAGTTTTCAGTGGTTAGGTATCAGTTACTGTAGACGGTTTTGGTTATTGGTTTTCCGAAACATCGGAACTTCGCAAGCTCAGCATTCGTTTCCGCTGATTTTCGGTGACGTCTCCGCAGATTAAAGGAGATTTTTTTTTTTAGCAGCTATTATAATTATGAGCTGACAACTGATACCTGACCACTAATTTCTGACTACTTACACCTAGTCCCTAAACAAAAAAGGACGACCTAATTACTTAAATCGCCCTAGCTAAATTATTAACGGTATAAAATATTAGAAGTTGAATTTGCCTTGATACCTACGCAATGCTTCGATATAATAGTAATCTGCGTAATTTATAGGCACATCAATTTCAGACTTTGCTGGACGGTGGCCTGTGCTATGTTCTAAAATAAAACCGTAGTTATCGCCAAGTTTACTGATATAAGCAGTACTTAACGAACGTAAGATTTTATCAGCCGCCGCCTTATAAGTCTTTGCATTTTTGCTATATTTTGCTAATTCGTACAATGCTGATGAAGTAATTGCCGCCGCTGAAGCATCTCTAGACACATTCGGAATTTCCGGATCATTATAATCCCAATACGGTATACCATCAGCTGGTGTACTTCTATCATTAAGGATATATTTAGCGATCGCATCTGCTTGAGCTAAGTATTTAGGATTTTTTAGTGTAACGGAACATCAAAGTATAACCATACAATCCCCAAGCTTGGCCTCTAGCCCAAGATGACTCATTCGCATAACCTTGTGCTGTTGTTTTCTTAATTACCCCTCCTTTTTCTGCATCATAATCTACCACGTGGTAAGAACTGAAATCGGGACGGTAATGATGTTTGATTGTGTTATCAGCATGAGAAATCGCAATTTTATAGAAAGAAGAATCTCCAGTGAACTTAGTAGCTTCAAAAAGCAATTCCAGGTTCATCATGTTATCTATGATGACTGGATATTTCCATTTATCTCCATTATGATCCCAAGATCTTATAACGCCAGCTGTAGGATTAAACCTTGTAGAGAGCGATTTTGCTGCTTGGATAATCACAGATTTATAAGCCGTATCCTTCGTAACACGGTATCCATTACCAAACGGACAATAAATCATGAAACCTAGATCGTGCGTACCTTTATTAAATTGTTCTTTTCTTAATATCCTCCGTATATTTCTTCGCTAAAGCTAACCACTTTTTATCGTTCGTTTGTTCGTAGAAATACCACAACTCTGCCGGAAAGAAACCACTAGTCCAGTCTCTAGAAACCACCATTTTTAATTGTCCATTTTCTACGGTTCTAGGAGATACTAAATTCGGTTTTATCTTTCTAGCCGAATCTACATTCTTCACCAATACATCGGTTTGTTGCGCTGCACTCTTAAATGCTTTGGCCACATCAATTTTTTGTGCCTGTGCACCAATTGCCGCTAACAAGAGTAGGCTTGTGATCTTTAATTTCATACGTTTTACGTTTATTATTTGAGTTTAGTTCTATCTTCCAGTTGTTTGATATACAATGATGGCGCAACAGTTGCCTTACTATTTAAGAGCTGCCAATTACCATCAGGTCTGCCTTTCAGCCTTCCTTCGCTTTTTTCTGCCTTAATACCGATAGCGTAGTTATTTCCACTTACGTAAGGATTTTGAACTGTTACTTTTCTTGCTTCGCAATTCCAGAGCACTTGCGTTACCCCAGACCAACCATGCCCGGTACCCCAGTTTCCTCGATCTTGTACATTGATATCTCCATCGGTAATGATATTGTCGTAAAGTGTGCCCACAGCCCAACGATGGTGAGGACCAATATCTGCCTTTGCGTTAGTTGCTTTACAGTTGTAAAACACATTTGGGCCAGCAACTTTAGCTCCCGTTGCATAATCGTGACGGCCTTCGTCTGCCGAACAGTCTCTTACCAAGTTCAACTGACCATCATTATTGAACGAATATCTTCTACCACCTTCAATTTTAGATTTTGGCGCTAGCGAAGTACAATTTCTAACTGTTATTTGTTTACTATAGCTGGCAAGATTTACGCAAGAAAACCCAAAATACTTGCTCGTAATATTAGCTACCCAAGCGTTTTCTACCCTATTTAGCCATACTGCGTCCCAACCATGGTCTTCATCGGTTTCACTTTGATAGGCCGATTGCAGCAACATATTTTCAATACCTATCTCGCTAATCCGGCCTTCGAAAGTATATTTATAGATTTCGCCACCACCGTATTGGGTTTCCATTGCCATCACTACAGGATTATCAATCGTGATTTGATTACCATTAATCGCAGTAATTTTTCTTTCGAAATACAGATGATAATCCTCTGCTTTCCATTGCACCAATCCTTCTCGAGGCTCAATTTGATCCATTTTTAAATTTTGTATCCACTTTGCGGTACCTGAACGATAAAGCATGATATCATCTCCTACCTTAAAATTATTAGCATTGCTTACATTAATGGACTTTGCACCCACAGGAACATATGCATCGATAATCTTCATTCTACTTTGAGAAACCTCTTTTGGCTTTCCATCACCATTTACACTGATTAACTTACGCTGCCCAGTTCCAGTAGCAACCAATTTGGTGGCCAGTCCTTCGCCCCCTAACACAATACCGCTAGCGTTAATATTAATACTTCCAGGAATTTCATAAGTTCCTTTTTTCAATAAGATCGCTCCTCTTAGACCATCCTTATTTAGTGGCATTTTAGCTACTTCGTTAATAGCTTCCTGAATTTGTTGCTGATCATTAACACCATTTGGAATAAGTTCTTTCACTACCTTTACATGAGGAATCTCCTTATTTCCTTGATGATAACCGACGTTACTAAAATCTGGAATAATATCGCCTTTGGCATCGGACAGGTAAGTTAAACGACCATCTTTTGTCAATTTTATAAAATTGATTTTCTGCTGCTGCGCCAACACCTTAGAAAACGGCATGGAAAGCAAAATAAAAGCTAGTATAACAGATTTAATGTTCATTCTAAAACCAAATTATAGGGTGTCTAATTGGTAAGTTTCTGATTACTTCCTCGTTAGTTGGTTTTAAATCTAGGCTCTTCCAAGTATTAAACCAATTTTTCTCGCCAAAGTAATTTGCTCCAAACAACAAAAATGGTTGTGCCACTGGCCAATTATCCCAAAACATGATATCCGGTTTTAAATGCCACTTAGATTTATCAGCAATATATGGATACAAATAATCCAAACCTTTTCTAATCGATTTTCCATCTGGTGTTTGGTATGTCCATAGGTTATCTTTAGGTGTTGATAGGATTTGGCAAAGCATCACCATTGCATCTAAATTAAAGATAGAGTAACCATACGGTTTAGTACGTGCCAATTCTAAAGGAAAACCACCATCAGCAGCCATTTGATTAGGTAGAAATACATTTTTATAGCGTAATCTCAATGTATCTAATATCGGTTGATCGTTTACCAGCTTAGCAAAGGAAGCTACCTGCATTGCCCAAGTGGTGCCATGATTGTTTTTGGCATTTTTTTCTGCGATACCGTTCTTACTTGTATTCAACCAAAGGATATAGTCGGTGAACCATTTTTTAATTGTTGCTAAATTGGCTTTATCGAAAGATTTAGCTTTCTCCATTACGATAATACCTTGCGCTACTTCCATTAAGTGGATAGAGTCGATAATGCCCCAACTTCTTCCGGCATATAAGCCTTTTACCGCCTGAGCATAAGCCAAATTGGGGTTCATTAAAGTCGATGGATCTACGAACCAAGCCTTTAAATGAACAATCGCTTGTTTTACATATTTTTCATCGCCTGTGATTTTGTAAGCTGATGCTAGAGCACCAATAATTTCGCTAAACCTAATCATCGCATAACGGTGAGCCACAAAGTTATCGGGGTTGGTCTCACCATCTCTAGTCACATAAGGTCCATTTGGATTTGCTGGATTAGGCCACCAATAATCGCCTTCTGAAAAGAAATCGTGTTTACCACCAGTGCTGCGAGGCGAGCTTTCTGTGGTTACGGTAACTGGTTTTTGCTGCATCGCCCACACTGCTTCTTTTAAAACCTGTGCTTTTAATATAGCCGTAGCTTGCGTTTTAAAGGTATTTTGAGCAAAGCTTATATTTATTGTTGCCACAAATAGTAGCATCGTCCCTAACTGTCTCTTCATTATTACCAATTTAAAATACGTGTTGGCGAGGACGCCAATATATGAATTTGCTCCCTTGTTGGTGTCCCGACCAACATTTATAATTTACTTTTCAATCATTAAAAATTCCGTCGGCAAACCATTTGAACTTACTGAAACCACATTCTTTTGCTTATTTGTTTTTAAGCTAATTAGAGCTCTGCCATTATAAAGCTGAACTTTAGAAGAGGCAGTAGAAGTTCCCTGATCTTTAATCAATTCACCATCTCCAAGTAAATTGAAATTCACTTCTGTAGCAGCGTCTAAACAAAGTACATTATTGGCGTCATAAGCTTTAACTTCAACTGTAGCCATACCGTTAGTTTCGCTTACTTTTTTTAAGTACCAACTTAGCTGGCTTAGCCCATTTATCAGTTTGATATTCTTGTGTAATTTCATCAGTAACTGTTACTTTTCCTTTTTTAGCAACTACCTTGAAAGTATAAGTGCCTTTTTGCATTGGTACCGACCAACGTAAGCCCGCTGCAGGAAAATCTTGACTATTTCGTTTTTTCAAACCAAAGCTTTTGCCGTTTACGAATAGCTCGGCTTCATCGCAATTGGAGTATACCTTCACCATTTTTTCTTCACCTTCGGCACCCCAACGCACTGGCCAAGAGTGACCATAGATATGTGCCATTGGCGTATTCGTCCAATACGATTGAAAGATATAGAAGGATTCCTTTTTTGGTGAAGTCACGCTCTACCACACCTTTTTGGTTCACATAAGGTACCGGATTTTCTGGTCGGATTGGTGTGCTAAAATCTTTAAATGGCCAATAAGCAGTACCAGTTAACCAAGGCATGGTTTCTTGTTCTTTTAAATGCCAGTCAATTAAATTGGCGATGTAACTTTCGCTCCAATCACCATCCTTACTTACTCTTGCGCCACCTCCATAAAGCGAAGCATCACCCGCTCTTTCATCGGCACCACCACCCTGTTTAATCTTTAATAAAGCATTATCTGGGTTTTCTGAGTGACGACGAGCATGACTATCTCCACCCCACTCTACATGCAAGAAACGGTCTGACTTATCAAATTCCGATTTAGAAACATCTTTATACTCGGTGTAATTACCACGATACCATCCTGCCCAGATTGAAGGTGAATACACATCTACAATATCCCTACAGAAATCGCAACGTCTAATGGCTGTGCTTCTTGATGGATCTAGTTTGTGAGATAAGTTATTCAGTTCTTTCATATAAGTCCTGATTTTTTCTTTGTCGAACTCGCTGAAATCTCCAGGCCAATCGTTCTCGTTACCCAATCCCCAAATGATGATAGACGGATGGTTATAATGTTGCTCGATCATATTGGTGAGCATTCTTTTGCCTTGCTCTTGGTAAACAGCGCCACCTAAACCACCACGGCACCAAGGAATTTCTTCCCAAACTAAAATACCCAAGCTATCGCATAAATCTAAAATGATACGTGATTGCTGATAATGTCCCAAACGAATGAAATTCACCCCCATTTCTTTCATCATCTTCATTTCCGTAACCATCATTTCTTCGGTCATGGCGGCTGCTACACCTGCATGGTCTTCGTGTCTATGCGTACCGCGTAACAACACTCTTTTTCCATTTAAAGTAAATGGACCTTTCTTCACAAACTCGAAATGCCTGAAACCTATCTTTTGGATTGCGTTGTAAGTTTGTCCGTTGGCTGTTACAGTTAATTTTACTTCATACTGTTGTGGAGTTTCTACCGACCATAATTTTGGTGACCTTACATTAGTTTCCACCAACAATTCATCATCATTAAAGCTTGAGATATTTTTAGTAGCGTTGAAAACAGTCTTCCCATTTGGATCAACCAAGGTGATTTTAACCGCAGCATCTTTTAGGTTATCCTGATTTAGAAAACGAGCTTTTACAGTCAATTTCCCTTGAGCTCCTTTTACATCAACTGTTGCATGTGCAAATACTTTGTCTACAGCCAACTGCGGATTATAAACCAGATTGAGATAGCGGTAAATGCCTCCATAAACGTTAAAATCCGATAGGCTTGAAGGCATCATTTCCAAATCACGAGAGTTATCGCAACGGATAATCACCGGAACTTTACCTTTAAATTGTGTTTTAAACAATGGCGACTTTTTAAAAGCTGCAACCGCATCAGTAATATCGGCTGTCCATTCATCGTAGCCGCCAACGTGTTCCGCAACTTTAGTGGTATGGATATAAACCTGTGTTTTTTGTCCGGCACCTTCAAAATGCAATAATGTTCTTCCGTTAGCGTAGGGATTTTCTATAGCCAAGTTAGTTCTATACCAACCTGGACCTTGATAATAATGCACATTTGGATCAACGGCATCGGTAGCGTTGAAACAGTGCGGCAAGCTTACTTTTTGCCAAAATGGAAGTTCTTCTGGATTGCCTTTTCCAACAGGACGAACAGCTTCCCAAATGCCGCCTAAATCTTGTTTTACAAATTCCCAACCTGTATTTATGCGTTGAACTTTTTGCGCTTGTACAGACTTACTTACGATAAAAAGAATTAGAAAAACTAATTTCAGTTGTTTGAACATACAATTTAACTTATTTGGTTGACCAATTGAAGCTATGAAGCTACAAAACCCATTTTACTTAGCAAACAATTACTTAATGTAGCGTTTACACTAACACCTTTAACAATTCCTTCATTTTTTAATCTCTATTTCTTTTGCTTTACATCTTGAAATCTTCGTAACACAGGTTTCACAAAAACAAAATAAACAACTAATTAACAACAACTTAAATAACAAAACACATTTCAACAGCCATATATTCTCTTACGATGGAAAAGATAACAGCTAACCTATTTAAGTATGGATTAAGTCCTTAAAAATTATTTCAAAAAAAACACGGAAACGTTTGCGAAAATCTCCTATTTATCTTCATTTAAGATTTATCCTTTTAATCTGTAAAGCATTTAATACCGGTTTTCCTGTTAAACTTTTAAAAGCTAACCTAATTCCCTTTTCATCTGATACTATACAGTCGAATTTCCTTTGCACACTTCTAGCAATACCATGCTGTGCAGCGATGTTCAATCCTTTGATGATCAACTTATCATTCAAATAAACATCGAATATGCGTTGCGGTGGTACTTCCTTTCCTTCTGCAATTAAACTATCCAGATTATATGGTAGAACCGATTGAATGCCATTGCCCATTAGTTCGGCAAAATGCAAAGTAACTTCGTATTTACCTTTGGGCACTGCCATTTCAAAAGCTTCTAGGCCTACCAATTGTGTTTGATAGATCGGATCATTTAAAGTCCCCTTGATATCCTTATCCGAACCATATTGTTGTCTGCTACTATTTTTGATCTTGAAAGGTTCGCCTCCAATGGTTCCCCAATTCCCCTTTGTAAATGCTTGACTTGGCAGCCAAATTTGGTTTTTGTCATCTATAAATTGACGTTTAGAACCTAATAGAACATTAAAAGAGTGAGAGCTATTAAATAAACTTTGAGGCTGTAAAATAAAATCAATTGTCGATTTGTCTTTAAACACTTTACCGTTTTTAATCCCCCATGCTTCCAATTCATTTTTACCCGACTTGAATTCGATTTTCCAATTCGACACATGATCTATTACGGCTTTTCTAACCTGTTCAAACCCATTCACTACCAAAACTACAGTATCCAAATTACTAATCACACTAACTTCTTGCTGTGTAGAAGTCCCGCCTCTAAATTTCCAAGAACCATCTCCTATTTTCACATAAGGTTGTTGATTGAAATAGGCTTTGTAGAGGAAATAGGTGTTTTTTGGCTGCCTATCTAGTGTTAGCAACCCTTTATTATTGATACTTGGCATGGTCTCGCTTCTAGTCTCGGAACTAAAATCTGATAAATTCCAAGCCGCTGCACCAGCTATAAACGGACGTTTTAAAATATCTTTGATATAAATTTGATGATATTCCATTCCATAAGCCAAACTTTTATCAAAACGAATTGGATTTTCAGCATGTATTCTCGGATCAACATCTGCTCCATATTCCGTAATGATTAAGGGCTTATCGGGCATTGCTGCATGAATTTTATCTAAGTTTGGTCCAAAATCTTCTGATTTGCCACCGTACCAACCTTGATATAAATTCCAGCCTACAATCATTGGTATTTTAACTAAACCTGCATTAGTATAACCGGTCACATCGCCATGGTTACTCATCATGGTATATCTAGTTGGATCAGTTTTACGAGTTAAATCTTCTAACTGTTGAGCTAAATTTTCTATGCTTTTTAAATAAATCTTCTTTCTTTCTGGTTCTTTACCGTACCTCATCTTCAATAGAACTTCGTTCATGTAGGCCCAAATAATCACGCTAGGATGATTGTAGTTCTGCTTGATCATTTCCAACTGCATTGCCTTGCTGTTGCTGTAGAAAGCTTCGGTTTCTGTAATTTCGTTTACTATCGGAATTTCTACTGACGTCAAAATACCTAAACGATCGCAGGCATCTAGCACAGCTTGATCTTGCGGGTAGTGTGCTACACGTAAGAAATTTCCACCCATCTCCTTTAATAGCTCTACATCTTTAACCTGCAGTGCAGATGGTACTGCATTTCCCATTTTGGCAAAGTCTTGGTGACGACTGGCGCCGATTAACTTTACCGACTTACCATTTAAGAAGAAACCTTTGTTTGCATCGAAATTGAAATAACGCAAGCCAATGTTGGTTTTCACCTCATCTAAAATCTTTCCTGTTTGGTAATCCGTTAATTTGGTAATTACTTGATACAGGTATGGATTGTCTGGCGACCAAAGCTTTGGCGTAGTAACATTGATATTGGGCAATTTAAAATTAATGTTTTTACCTTCACTGCCAGTGCTTAACCATTTCGTTTCGCCTATTTTATTACCTTTTGCATCAATAATTGTTGAGTTAATTAGTAATTGCTTGCTGCCTGAATTATTGATTAATTTTCCGTTAATCTCAATAGTTGCCTTATCATTAGTAACATTCTCAGCATGGATGTAAACTCCGTTTGTTCCATAAAGTTGGTCAGCAAAATGCGCTTGATCTACAATGATCAATGAAACGCTCCTGTATAAACCACCAAAAAAAGTGAAATCGCCAGTTAGAGGTGGGATACTCTCATTAAAACTGTTATCTACTTTCACTACCAATTCGTCTGTTCCATCAAACTTCAATTGATCTAACACTATGGTAAAACCTGTATATCCACCTATGTGGCTACCGATTTTTCTACCATTAAGATAAACTTCTGTCTCTTGGTTTGCTGCACCAAAATCGAGGTATATCTGTTTGTCTCTCCAAGCAGGTTGAAGGTTTAATTTCTTTTTGTAATAACCCACACCCCGGTAATAACCAGGTTCATCATCTAAAACATCAAACGCATTCCACGTGTGTGGGATATTGACTAATGCATATTTAAGTGAAGCAGAGCCTTTAGCATTTGGATCTTTTGAGAAATACCAATTTTGGTTGATGTGAAAAATAGTTCTTAGTGGGCTAACTTTTTTTTGCGAAAAGACCTTATTAAAGCTAAATAAGAAAAGAAGAAGAATGATAGGTTTTATTTTCAAGGAATTACGTTTAACGGATAACTGATATTTATATTTAGTAGCATAGACAAATTAATAAGGAGCACCTTTACAGATGCTCCTAAAAACAACTAACCTATTTTTGAAAAATTATTATTCAATTTGATCCTTTGCAGGAACATTTAATTCATAACCAACGTAACCTTTATTTTGGTTAATTCTTCCAGAAGTATTGAAACGCTGCGCCGAGGCGGGAATTGGCCACAATACATGATAAGGAGCTATAGTATATTTTACACCTTGTAACGTAGGCACATTGTTTTTATAGAAATCATTTTTTTCCATAATACGGTCGTAGAAGAAGTTATTATCAGAAAAATTTGCAACATTATAGGTTTTACCGTTATAAGCAGGTTTACCCGTTTGTGCAAATATGAAAGCAATACGTGTTAACTCTGTTTTGCGTGGCTCTTCCCAGAATAACTCTCTAGTTCGTTCATCTAAAATAGTTGCGATGGTAATTTTAGTGGGATCTGTTAATAACGCTGCATTAGCACGTCTTCTCACTTCATTAATATCAGCCATAGCTAAACCTAAATCGCCTTTCCAATAATACGCTTCGGCACGTAATAAATAGGTTTCTGCTAAACGGAAAACGTACCAATCTGTATTAGTTCCACGAGGCGGATTCCAATAAGGGTCTGTCGCTAAGGCATTAGTCGAATTAATGAAAACTTTGTAGTGAGGCCATCCAAACCAATGTCTTATGGTGTCTAAAGCTCCATTTTGAAAACGCTGCGCTACGTTAGAAGCATTGTATTGTACCAATGGTTGGCCATATAATGCCCTATCATTCGCATTTGAAGACGTTTTTAAAGCTGGATTATTGTAAACAAGATCGGTCATATCCATCCACATGCCTTTAGCGTGACGATAGTCGGTGTTGTCTGTCCATACATATTTGGTACTGTAAGGGGTACCTCTGTATCTTCCAATTCCTCTACCGTACATCCTCGTCAATGGAATTTCGGCTGTAGCCGCATCAACCATTGCGGTAGCACCAGATGGAGTTTTCACATTAGCAAAATGCCAAGCAGGAACAGTGTTACGCATTAGTTGAGAACCGTTAGCTGTGGCCCCCAAGTCGCGAAATGCTTCTCTATCTAGTACTAAAAAAAGCGCTTCCCTATTTGCGGGAATAGCTTTATTATCCATTCGATGTAAATCCCATATTACGTTTTTCGTAATATCGGCAGCCGTGCTACCGAAACGGTTTGTCATCAAAGCATACTTACCTCCGTTAATTACATTATTTGCAGAAGCCAGCGCATCGTCAAACTTACCTAACGCTAAATTTACCTTCGTCAACAAGTGGCTTACCGCTCCCTTTGTAACTTCGCCTTTAACCACTTCATCTTTCACCCAAGTTTGAGCAAACTCTAAATCGGTTTTCATTTTGTTTAAAATTACTTCACGCTTAGTGGAATAAAAATCGGTACGTGGCGCATCTAAGTCTTTTAATAGCAAAGGAATATCTCCGAACTGATGTACTAGTTTATAATAAAAATAAGCTCTATAAAAATAAGCAGATCCTAAAATTGCATTCTTTTCTGCTTCAGAAGCGTATTTAGGAATATCAATATTCGTGATAACGGTATTGGCTTGTCTAACAGCACGGTACTCGTTGGTCCAGTACCAGCCTATCTTATTAAAATCATCGCTATTTAAATTGGCATCTGGCGTAATACGAGTAACCATGTCTTGGGCAGGTGTACTCTTGTCTGTAGTACCTTCAACTGCTACTTCAGAGAAAATAGATTCTGTCAACATTGGAGCAGAGTCTCCAAAATATTCACTTCTAACTATTAATGATACGCCACTTAAAGCCGAGCGCATTGCTCCTGGCGTACTTAAGCTTGTTGGCTGATAAGTTGACAGCATATCTGTATCTAAATAAGATTTCTTACAACCCATAGCTGCCAATACCAAAATAGATAAGTATGATACAGCAACTTTTTTATTTATATTTTTCATTTTGATTAAAGCTTTATAATGAAACATTTAAACCTAAGGTGTAAATTCTTGGGGTCGGTCCGTTATTTTCAGGATCCCAAAAATTCCAGTCTTTGCTCCATACGTAAGCATTATTTACGTTAGCATATATTTTTGCATTCTTAACTCGCACTTTGCTCAATAAATCTTGTGGCAATGAATAAGCAACTGCTACAGAATTCAATCTGATAAAAGAATTATCACGGTATACATTAAAGCTAGTTCCGCTAGTTCCCGAGTTTAACCTAGAATAGTTATTAAGCGGGTTAGATGGTGTCCAATATGGCACTTGGTAAGAGTTCATACGTGCAAAACCTACGCTTCCAGGTTGATTTCTTGCCGTATTAAACTGTTTTAACTGCCCCCAGTTAGATAATAATTGAAACGATACATCAAAATTTTTGAAAATATTGAACTCGTTTCTCATCGCAAAGATGAATCGTGGAGTAGTAAAACCTAGAAAATCTTTATCGGCATCGCCATAAATATAATTTCCATCTCTATCCTGTAATTTAAAATCTCCAGGCCTAATTGCTTTATTAAACTTATTTGCCTCTGCAACTTCATTTTCCTGCCATACTCCTACTATTCTGTAATCCCAAACGGTATTAATGTCTCTTCCAATAAACCAGCCATTTGCAAGATCATCTGCAGGTAGCGCCAGTTTTACAATTTTGTTTCGAGAGAAAGACATAGTAAAATTGGTATTCCATTTGAAATTAGTATTCGAAATGTTTCTACTGTTTAAGGTAACATCCATTCCCTTATTCTTAATTTCTGCCAAATTAGAGTAAACGAATTCGTAACCTGTAATGTCCGGAACTTTTTGTTCTACTAATAGATTATTTGTTTCCTTTGAAAAATATTCAACTGTACCACTTAAACGATCTTTAAGAATAGAGAAATCTAGACCAATATTTAAGGCCTTCGTCTCTTCCCATCTCAAATCAGAATTGGCCATACGTCCACCATTAGCTAATGTAGTAATTGATATCACATTACCATTAGCATCGAACCCCACCGATTTACCTGTCGTTAATATTGCTAAAGCTGCATAAGGCTCTACTGTACCATTACTTGGATTTCGCAGATCTCTGTTTCCGTTAACTCCATACGATAAGCGCAACTTACCATAGTTTAGCCACGAAATGTTTTTCATAAAATTTTCTTCAGTGAATGTCCAAGCAACAGCAGCTGAGGGAAAAGTAGCGTTTTTGAAATTCACACCAAACACTGAATAACCATCTTTTCTTAATGAAAGTGTAAGGTAGTAACGCTGCATTAAGCTATAATTTAGTCTTGCCATTAGGGCATCACCTGAATAAACCTTGTCTTCCGCGTTTACAGTTGGTAAAACACCAGCAGCTAGATTATGATATCCTAATATGTCGCTAGGAATAAAGCCCGAATTTCCTGCTTGTGTCCACCAAGTTTGATATTTTTCAGCGTTAGCCAATAAAGTAATATCAACATTATGAATTTTGGCAAATGTTTTATTCCATTTCAGTAAGTTATCTACCTGCCAATTGTAGCGAGTTTCATTTGCTCTAGTTACAGAACCGCCTGGAGTAATTACATTTGGATTTTGTGAAGAGGCATGATTAAATGTTCGGTACATATCTATACCAGGACTAAAATTAAGTTGATACGTAATACCGAAAGGTAATTTAACTCTTCCATACAAACTTCCAAACAATGTATTTTGTCTGTTGAACCTGCTATTGTAAGTCATATCCAAGAATGGATTTCTAGCATTTAAACCTACATCATCAGTTGGAATTCTACGTAAACTACCATCAGGATTGTACTTATCTCCATAGGGTGAAAGATTGATCAATTGACCCCAATCAGCTTCAATTGCACCCTCGTCTCTATCCGCGTACTGAATATTTGCACCAACGGTAATAAATTTTGCGATTTGACTTTCTAAATTCAATCGAAACCTTACTGTGCTAAATTCTCCACCTTCAATTAAATTTTGGTTTTTTAAATAACCTAAAGACATATAATAGCTTAAATCTTCCTTGCTACCACCAATACTTAAAGTGTGATCTTGACGGAAACCAGTTCTAAAAATGTCATTGTACCAATCTGTGGTTTTACCGGCTAGGTAATTAGCTTTTTCGTTGGCAGTTAATCCTAACCTATTTAGCCATAAATCGACTGGATCTCCCGTTTGGCCATTTAACCATTGTGTCATTGTTACTCCAGCAGGCAAATTTCTAGGATCATTATACAAATAATCAGGTGTAGTGGCTCCACTTCTCATTACATCGCCACGCCAGTTTAAAAACCCAGGACCATCGTAAGGCTTCATATCTTGAGCCAACTCAGCCAAACCAACATTGGTATTAAAAGTTATGGTAGGTTTTGTGCCTTTACCTTTCTTCGTAGTAATTGCCACTACCCCTGTTGCCGCTTTGGCACCGTAAACCGCTAAAGAACTTGCGTCCTTCAATACATCTACCGTTTCAATATCATTAGGGTTGATATCAGACAATTGCCCGTTATAGATAATTCCATCTAACACAATCAATGGCGAATTTCCAGCTGTAAGTGTCGACTTTCCACGTACTAATAAATCACCTCCACCTTTTGCGCTTGTATTTAAGCTGACGCTCATACCAGCTACGTTACCTTTTAAAATATCTGCTACACTTTGAGGATTCTCATTTTCTAATTGAGCGGCTTTAACGCTAGAAATTGCTCCAGTTACATCTTTTCTTGTAGCGGTACCATAACCAATTACCACTACTTCAGAAAGTCCTTTAGCATCGTCATCTAACAATGTAACAGTTATATTAGATTTACTACCCAGAGCCACTTCTTGTGTTTTGTAGCCTATACTAGTAAATACCAACACTGCATTTTGACGATTAGTTTTGATTACAAACCTACCTGATCCATCAGTTACGGTAGAAAGCTGCGTGTCTTTAACTTTTACACCCACGCCCGGCATTGGCGCTCCAGACGCATCTACTACAATACCAGTTATATCATTCTGGGCATTGGTTTTTGTTGTAGATAAATTTTCTCTTGTGGCCTTACTAGTTACAGCTGAGGCTTCAACTTGCAGAAACAAACACCAAAGCAGTGTTATAGAAATTTTCTGCAAAATCCTTTTTAATAGAATTTTACTCATACAGTTAATTTGGTTTTTTATCGGTTATTGTCAAACAAATTCGACAACGTAAATATAGAAGTGTTTTCTGCTTATTCGCAAACCCAAAAAACACTTAAACAACTGTAAACTAGACAATTATAAAATTTTTGATACGCTTTAATCTCAGGTACAAAAGACCATAAGTAATTGATTAGTCGCTATATGACCAACAATCCGTTTTTAGGGTTGATACGTTTAAAACGCAATGAAAAATAATTGTAAAAAAAAGCGAAAACGTTTGCGTAGAGAATAATTTCGTAGGTTTTTAGGCTTTTTTGTCGAGTACAATCTTGCTCCAACCAGACTTCCCGATACCTCGTAAGTCTTTTTTACGTTCTTCCATTACTTTTTTCACTTTAGAAGCGTAGGCCCAGCACGTACTTTGCCTAATTCCTAGCTTCTCAGAAAGCTTATGCGAAGAAATTGTCCCCTTAGAATTGTATATCAAATAAACCAAGTAAAATGCTTTATTGATAGAAATGCGGTTATTCTCGAAAATGGTATCGTGTAAAACAGACTCCTCGTAAGCACATTTGGTGCAGCGTCTGTTATAAGGCACTTTGCCATTGCAGTAGTTGGTGTGGCTGCACTTTAAACAAGTGTAACCGCTCTCCCATTTTAGCTCAGCTAAAAATTTGTAGCAAGCTTCTTTATCGGGATATTTTTGACTAAACTCTTCGAAATCTAGTTCTGTGGCATTAACACGAGCGTCAGTAACTTTCTCAATGCTGGTTTTTAAACTGATGTTATCTCTTTCCAACAGCACATTCATCCTCGATATCTCTTCAGATTGCTGCTCGAGTAGGCTATTTTTCGAAACAAGCTCTTCATTTTGCTTCTCAATCGTTTCGTTCTGTTGCTGCAAAGCGATAGCCTGTTTCTTGACTTCAATGGTACGTTGTTCTACTTTAGCTTCCAACTCTCGGTTCAGGTTGTCTTTCATTTCTGCATTTAACTGCATCTGCTTGATGATCTGTTTCTGCGCATTTTCCTTTTTTACGCTTAAGGATACGTACCTGATCGCCAATGGCAAACGAAAGAAAAACCATTTCTAGCAAAAATCCAAAGCTTAAACTATAATAGCCCAACGCACCGGGAATATGTCGGGCGTAGCCCAGAATATGTACAATCTTAATTACGAAACCTAAGAATAAAAACGAATACCCTACTACAAAGAAACGGGCAGGCCTATATCGTTTTCTCCATAAAATATAAATACCGGTCACAAAGCCTATCGACAGAGGGATGAACTCAATAAACTTGTATTTAAACCAATCGGGATTGTAAAGTAGACACACTAAGAAAAAACGCCAACCTCAACAACAACACTGCATTGATCAGTTTAAAGTAGAAGGGGGCTTTCTGTTTAACGTGCAAAAGCTCCTTAGTAAAAATTAAAGCGAATGAACTGATACAGAAAAGAGCGATGCCATAAGCATATTCGTTCCAAACGGGATGTTGTGGCCAAAGATATTGATAGGCTATTCCGTCTATAGAAACTTCGTAAAGCCCAACGCTAATGATGTATAAAATGTAGTAGAGATATTGTTTTCTTCGTACAGCCAAGTACATTAGCAAATTATGGAAACTGAAAATGAAAATCATTCCATAAAACAAACCATAAGTAAGATACTCCGTTAATCCATATTGTATAAACCTCTCTACAGTCCTGAATACGATGATTACATTTACCTTATCTTTAGACTTTACTTTGAAATAATAATAATATTCGCCTTTTTTTAGGTTTCTAATTAAAAATTCGAAGTTTTTATGACTGAAAAGACGCTCTTTAAAAACTAAATCGGCACCAGTTCTAGAATGGATATAATTACCATTTTCGTCTGGGAAATAAGCGTCTATATAATCCGTAACCTGATCAAAAAATTCAATTACACTAGACTTATCCAAATCCTCATCGAACCGAACTTTTATCCTGTACCAATAGCTAGAGTTTTGGTTATAATTTTTCGGATAATAATCTTTATTTGGGACGAATTTGTTTTGATACGTTGCACTTGAAATAGTGTCGAAACTTAGGTTACTTTCAACGTCTTCTAGCGTATAAACTTCTGCAGATTTAAAAATATGCTCATAGCTTTTTTTTTATTAAAAACAACAGGCTTTTGTGCTACAGCAAATGTGAAACAAGACAGAAATAGGAAAAAGACAGGTATACGAAATAGCATCTTAAGCATTACAGGTTTACACAAACAAGTTTAAAGCACTTGCTAATTGTTTATTTGGTATGTTAAAGATAGCTACAAAAAACAAAATAGCCGATATATCTATCAGCTATTTCTATAATTGAATTAAAGAATTTTAACTTATAAAATGATACAAGAACACTACATCTCCATTAAATGCAGGTTTCTTCTGATCTTTAATTTCGAGTGTTGCGTCTAACACAACTTTTGTAGTTCCGCGTAAATTCACAATAGATTTTAATTTGGCAATTAAGCGAACTTCGCTATCTACGGTTACCGCCTGACCGAACTTCAAATTTTCGATTCCATAATTAATTTCCATCTTTAAATTACCAATGGAAATAATTTGTTGCCATAAAAATGGAAGCAACGACAATGTTAGGTAACCGTGGGGCAATGGTTGCTTTAAATGGACTTTCGGTAGCCGCCCTTTCTGGATCAGTGTGTATCCATTGATGGTCTAAAGTTGCATCGGCAAATTTGTTAATCTGCTCTTGCGTTATCTTGTACCAATTAGACAAACCTAACTCTTTACCTTCGTAGGCCGCAAACTCATCGTGACTGTAAATTTTGATCATATTTGGTTAGTTTTCTTTATAGTAGACCTTTTATATCTGCTGGAGAATAATTTATTGATTTTAATGTTTTATCATCGCCCTTACGATACACTAAATATAAACCTTCA
>JAMRYI010001493.1:0-22232 GCA_029231635.1 Ditylenchus weischeri | reverse complement strand
GGTTCAGTTATGTCCAGTGCGCAACCTCTATCATTAATGATAAGGATCCAGTGACTTACGCAGACGATGGCAGAATCTGGTATGAGGGGGAATCCCTTACGCCATTTGCTCTCTCCAGAACTTGTTCGAGCCAGGGACTCCAGTGCCTTTCCCGACGAACGCCGAAGGAAAGAAGAAGAAGCTTCTCAGTAGGCAGTATCTTAATGTCCAGTGAAAATGTATTCCAGTGCTATTGAATCCAGTGTTCCTTGTGTCATGCTATTTTCTCCAGTTATCAAGCATGTCACGATTATCCAGCGAATGGTTTCCATGCCAATTTATTCACCAGTGTTCTTCTCCAGTGAGACAGTTGTCGTGACAACTGAATCCAGTGATACGTGGATGATAACGTGTGACCTTATCTGTTTTCCAGGTGCGTCATGCTCCAGTGGGTGTAGATGTCCGAAGCAGGCTTATCCAGACCCACCCAGTACCGGCACTGAAGAAGAAAAGAAGAGAAGAAAAGAAGTCCAAGCAGTCCAGTGGTGGTGGTGCCAGCCCAGCAGCCAGCGGATTGTCGGAAATATGCATGCAGCGTGAAGGGATACGCTTCTCCAGTCAGGCAACCAAGACGCAAAGCCAGTGAAGGATGTTCCAGCTGATGATGGTGCTCAATTCCCGTGCAGTGATCCCGCCTCAAGCGTAGAAGCCTGCTTCCAGCTGATGCCGTCCAGTCTTATCTCTCCAGTCTCAATCAATTCTGTGCAGTTCCAGCGATGTGGCCAGTCTCTCCATCAATCTATCCAGCTCAAACGCCAGTTCCGCTCCAGCGATCAAGCCAGCTCTATCCAGTTCAAAAGCAATTCTGCCAGTGGATTCCGCCTGTATGCGCGCTAGCAAAGCATTCCGTTGGTCTGGGTGCAGTGTGTCCGAATTGTCCAAACTGCTATATCCAGAAGTCAAAAGAGGCAAAGTTGCCTTGCTGCCTGCCTTCTGCCTACGCTTGCATTCAACGAAATCACGCGCAAGTTCCATTACAACCTGATATAAATGATGTTACCACATAAGCAAATTGCGTAAAAAATTACATTTTCTCCCAAATTGCATTCCACACGGCCATCTTGCTTACCCAAATAGACGCTGGCATTTGAAAGAAACATCGTGGCAGGGTTGACAAGGCAGAAGATTTTGATCCCGAACTTGGCCTTCTTAGACGGAATGAACATTCGAAAGCTGCATCTTCCGCGATACGCAAGCAGAATTTCGTCGACGGTTAGATTTTTTCCGGGATTGTAAACGTTCTTGATGTTGATGAATTATTTTGCAGTGTTATATGTATTTTGCAGGAGAATAAAATCGTGATGTATAGCACGATAAGGTACGAATATTTGGGAAATTTTATTTGTGATATATGTCATGTTTATACTCATTTTGTAGCTGAAACAGCGCTCTACACGATACCCATGAGATCAAAAACGCTGATCCAACGAAGTTAAAGTAGATTTAGTGCCGGAAAAACCGTTTCTGGAAAATCGGTGTCAAGCGGAAAAACCATAAATTTTTCATGAAATTATTAAATTCTGCCATCACGTTTGTGTGCATTAGAGAGCTCTGTGCACGCCGGTCATTTTAAGATATTACTTGCCCGTAACACAAACAATTTACAATGTAATATCCTCGGTTGAAGTGAAAAAAACCGTGTCCAAAAAAGTCCAAAAACAGCCATCTTTAAATAGTCTCAAACTCAGTCCCAGACCGCGTTTTTTTCAAATTTTTTTGCACCATCGTGTTGCCCGTGAAATTCTGAGTCGATTCGGGCACTTACTACGCTTGGAAGGCGGAGTGTTAAGAAGATCAACATTTCTGCTTTTTCTGGACTCAAAAAATGCAAAGGTAATTTCGATCAAAATTCGTTTCAAGATGTCGTTTCGAAAAAATACCATTTATATTTACCAAATTCGACGACCAGGATTGGTCAAAATACCATACCAAACAATAAAAAATAAAACGGCTGAAGTGTATTCCTGCCTAAAATTCACTAAATTTTTCACTTTTTGACTGCAATAAAATTCTCTGCAAAAATCATCTCTCAAAATCCTGCTACTCTTCGTAGCATTCATTCGTTTGGCTGTCAGACGAGTGGATTAAGACTGAGCAAAAACGCAACTCTGACAACAGCAGCAGCAGAAACAAGCTCATTTCCTTGTCGCACAGATCCAAAAAAGAGGGTAAAAGGGTGGTAGAAAAAGCAAGTAGTAGTAGCGTAAGCCTGTAGCAGTAGAACTACTACTAACTGTTACTTGCTCTCTCATCATCGCCTCCTCCCCCCACCAACCTGAAATATTACACCATCACTACCGAACAGAGTGTAGCCTCTCTCGCACCCTAATGAATAAATAAAAAAATAAAAGAATGCCGTAAATAATAGGTTGCACAATAGCCAGCGTGGCAGCCAGCAGCAACAGAAAAGGCGTGTGTCCCTGCCACTTTAAGCCAGCCCCAAAAGACCTATTATAACCCAAAAAGCAGCAGAGGAATATGTTCCCCCGCCTACTCATATTCTCGCTCATTTATTTGCCACCGCTACCAGAAGTCAAGTGTGAGAGCCAAGGAGATGTAAACAAAAATATTAAATAATGAAACCAAAATAAAATTTTGGAAGTACGGAAACTGGAAATAAACTGGAACTACTCTTTGGTATGACTCTCTACCCTTTCCTCTACTACACTACATCTCAATTAGAGGAGAAGGCGCTTATTAATCCTATTTACTTCACTTTTTTGATTTCAAGATGCTGTTTTTGTATGCGGTCTAATAGCTTATTTTGGATTTCATACTTTTGATAAAAACGAGGAATGACTTCATCGGGATTCGAACTTCCAACTATTTTGGACTTTTGAGTCTGGCACTTACCATATTTCTTTTAATTGCCGCGCAGTCTCTAATTGCCGCACACCCCTAACTTTAAAGACTTTTATCTCGGAGCAGAGTGAATATTTTGCTAAGCTGTTTGATGCATTTTTTTAACTCCCACGAGCTCTACCGATTCCACTTTTCAGATCTTGGTTAAGCACCCGAGTATCTCTAGATCGAATTTGAAAATTTCCGATTTTCGGGTGATTGAAAAATAAGCACACATGTGCGGCAATTAGAAGAAATACGGTATACCGCTGAGCCACCGAAAACTTCACCGTCTACATCTTGAAATCCCCAATATAAATTAAGTAGAAGGAAGTGCATTTATGAGGAGATCAAAGTACAAAACTTTAAGCAATGTACAATCGGCAGCCTTTTTTTTAGATTTGTGGGGTCCGGATGATCATTGGAAACTGTCATTCAGAGGGATTGACTCAGCGGTAGATTACTTTTTCAAATTTATTTTTCTGCTCATATACAAACTTATAGGATGGATTGGCATCAGCTTTTTTCAAGACGTTTTCACTTGATGGCGAAACTCTCTACGGCGGCTACTACAAGTGTATTCGGATATTCAAGTAGGCGGACTGTAATTTTTTGCTGATTACCATTAAAACAGCGACAAATTTCAGCATTCAACGACCGGAGAAGCAAATCAAGGAAATCAAGATATTTGGTAGTTTTTAACCCACACTTTTAATTTTACCTGGTTTTTTTACAGCAAAGAGCAGCATTGGTGGTCAGAAGGCTATTCTCAGCTGTTTCTCCATGTGTCCCACCTTCGCAGGCAGTCACGCAGTTGGTGGTTTCTGTGGTTCAAGTTAGTTGCTTTTAACTTTATTCTGGCAAATCTTATAAGTAAGCAATTTCAGTAAGGCTCGTATTCGGATCAGACCGCAGGATGTGACTGTTCATTCGCGACAAACAGTCCAGGTGTCACCGAAGTCCGATATTCTTCGGATGGAAATTTGTTATATGCAGGATATAGAAGGGTAATTTCAAAAGGATTTCCGATTCATTTAAAGTATTCTGATCTTAGGTTTCCGGTAGGTATTTCGAAAACGAAACTAACTTTAATTATATCTCAATTTTTTCCTTTATTTAGGAAATGGTTCTCTCAACGTTTCATCGTCCTACGCACACTAACCAGAGAATGGCCTTTCAGCTGTATTCGTAATTTTTTAATATTTTCCCATGGTTTCCAGCTATAACCAATTATTTGGTCCCCTTGTGGTTTTATCCTGCCTATCTACAGACCATACACTGACCAGTTAAAAATCATGTTTTACACATTATATACCAAAAAGATTGTCGGGAAGAAAATTTGATATGTAAAAACAGTATTTTGAAAAACAACATAGAGAAAAGCTATGACCATTTCAAAAAGGCAGAATTTTTCAAATACCCTGTAATAAATTAAAAAATAAACTTACTGATAAGCTGAGAACTTCCAAAAATGAACGGTGCGAACTGAAAATCATCGAGGGCATGAACTCCACGACTACCAGCAGGCTCCATTCGGTAGACTATTTGCAGACGGCGCACCAGTTTCAAGTACCTAGAAGGCCAATGATAACATAAAGCAAAAACGTTCAAAAGTTTGTATACCTGTCGAAAACCCTTAGAACAACTGACTTGTCATCCTCAGAAGTGAGAATTCCAATGTGGTAGAGGCAGAAAAGAAAGATTAAAAAGCATGCCTCGTGACCTAAAATGCGTCAAAAAGCAATGACTTATTGATAGCGACATTTGACACAATGAAAGTTACCTGAGCCATAGTCAATCCTGGTCGGATTTCCGAAAGCATCCAACAAATAGGAACAAGTTCTATTGACGCTTCCGACTTTAAACCAAGGATGTCCTTGACCAGAGTTTCAATTTCCTATAAATATTCACGCAAAGAACACTCAAGTGAGGAGGCATACCATGTATCAAACAAAAATGTGAAAAAAAAACTTACCGAAGACATACGCTCATACCACTTCTTGAAGCATTTGTTGCCGAAGCGCTGAGATCCCATATCTTCTGGCGGATATTCGTCGATAAAAGCCTAAAATGGGAAATAAATCATGAAAAGGTGAAAAACTACTAACATCCAACGTATCCAACATTTTTATTATTTTTTCCGAGCACTCGCCAACTTCAACATCACAAGAGGTAGTGGCAATGCCTTTGACAGAGTCATTGATTTTTCGCACAAAATCCAAATAGTTTTGATAAGCCTAAATTCAGGAGGTTTATATACATTAGATAAAAAATTGAACAAAACCTCTGATCTGTACCACTTGGAAATATCGAAAATAGTCATGATTTCTCGGCTTGGTTTCACAAAGCTCATATTTTCCAATTTTATTTTGTTGACTGTTTTGCCTAAATAAGTATAATGAGTCTGCTGCAGACCTATTCAAAAACAAGTAAGTGGGTCGGCTATATCACCTATGTTTATTAGGGTTGATCGCGTACGTTTAAACGACAGTTCGTTTAAAGGGGCATGCTCACCTGTTCAAAATTTGTCCCTGCCAATTCAAATTTTTTTCCTAATCATCGAACTTCTGTATGGATTTTTCGACTTGGTTTCTGACAAAACTACACCTAAAATTAAATTCGAGGCCTTATTTTGTTAGAAACCAAGTTGAAAAATCCGTACAGAAGTTCAATGATTAAGAAAAAATTTTTGAATTGGCGGGGACAAATCAGGAACAGGTGGCATGCCCCTTGGATTGAACGGGTATAGAGGAAAATTAAACGAACGATTAAACGGATCTTGATTGAGTGGATTAAACGATAAACGGTAACAAAAAACGGCGTTTAATCCGTTTTGATGTAGATAAAATGACGATTTTTCTGCATTCATTGGAGAGTGTAAATTCTTTTCTCTCCGTATTCTCGCTTATATTTTTGTTCATTGAGTAGTTTTATTTATATCGTTAAATCATTGCCTTTGTTTAGAATATGGCTCCTGCTTTGATTTGGACGTATTTCTCGTTGGTGATGATGGCGAACAAAGTTGATGGCGAACAAAAGCGCAAGTGCCTCAAGTGCAATAATCTCCTGCCAGTGCCAAAGGATTCCTCTACCGGCAATATGATCAATCATCCGAAGAAGAAAGGGCATGCTGAGGATGTAGAGTCCTCTGTCCTCTACATACACATCCGCATACACAACAGAGGAGATGAAGAAATATCAAGCTGGTGAATGTATGTCAAGCAGTGTAAACGTTATCTTTCTTAGCTTCTATTTTTTCTCACCAATCTCTTTTTTATGTTGCAGGCTCGCAAAATTACGTCGTTCTTCGATTAACAGCAAACAATAGGTGCCAGACAGCGCAAGGTCGATGAAGTATTGGTTCGGATTCAAGTGCGCCAAAATGCTTCCATGTGCTTCTTTGACGATGATTGAGCTTGTAATAAAAGGTTAGTTATAATTAAATTGTAACAGTGCAGTAATTTTACATTACACAGCGCACGCAGCTTCGGTGGATGAAAATGAGGAGGTCGATGAAATTGATGCAGTTCAAGTAGGATCTATTCCAGACTCAGTGGTCGCATGGCGGAGATGCTCATTCTCATCAAAGCCAATCTAAAGAACAGGCTCGCACCGTCCACCGAGCTCGATGGTGAAGAGGTCGGGAAAGAAAAAGGATCGGAGAGCGAAGAATCTGACGAAGAATAATACATTGTTTGTTTGCGTCACATGTGTTGTTGGTCGATTGTCATCAATAAAATGCTTTAAAGTGGTTGATTTGAGTGACTAATTTTCTTGAATGAGGGATAAATTCAATTAAACGGATTAAACGACCGTTTAAACGGGAGATTTTCAATAAACGTAATCGATAAACGGGTCTGATAAACGGGTCTTAAGCGGTAAACGACTTAGGCCAAATTAAAAGAATGCGATCAACCCTAATGTTTATCGTCAAAAATAAGTTCCTTCCTGCGATTTTTAATAAGATGGTTTGAAAAGCCTTTCAAATGCGAATGAAAAAATGTGCTGGCCAAGTGTATTATCCTCAATTGTATTATCTGAGGAGTATCACCAGCTAAAATTTCACAAATACCGTATTTCCTCTAATAAGGCCCCATGGGCCTTTTTGAATTTTGGTTTTTTGTCTCGAGAGGAAAGTGTCAAGTGACATGTCGTCTTTTTAGAGCTACAGTTTTTGTGACCTTATTAATTAGATCAATCAAAAGAGGTTTGGATATCTTTGGAAGTGAGTGCTCAAAAAACGTACGTATCACTGTCTCTAATAAACATAGCATTTTTATATACTTTTTGACGTTAAACTGGGTTGAAATACCTTTGGGGTATGACTCCTCAAAAAATGCCGACCAAGTGCAGTGTGCTTGGACTGAACTTCATACTTATCTTTTCCGAGCTTTTTTATTGAAAGTCTTATTTTTTTCAACAACTTTTTCTGAAATTTGTTAATGAGTTACTTTTGTGACTTTTTCTGAAATTTGTTAATGAGTTACTTTTGTGACTTTTGTGTTTTAAGATTTTCTAGATTTTAGTTGTTTGAGTGAGTAAAATGTTGAGATGAGTTGCATCAAGCAGCATCAAGCGTTGGGTATCAGCGTCAGCATCAAGCGTTGAGCCCGCCGCAGGCGGACCCAACGCGAGCTAGTAGACATTATTTGGCTTGAAATACCTGTGAGGTCATTTTAAAAAAATGACGAGAAAATTTGTTCATTTTCATCACTTTAACTGGTCGAAATTCTGTTTCAAGATTTATTGCTTTATCAATATTTGAGCACCATGTTGTAGCGCAACTCAAGAGCTATGGGGCCTTATTAGAGGAAATACAGTAAACTGATCCTCGACATAATGCAGCCCTTCGGCACCGACCCAAGGGGTGCTCCTTGTTTTATCCTTAGAACTGATTTTAAGGATAAAACAAAAAATAATACTATCTCAAAAGAGTGCCTTATGCTTCATGTCGATGTTTGACTGTATCTATAAAAAAATGATTTTATTTATGTTTCAAGCTTAAGCGGGGGGCGGGTTGGTGTTATTGCACATCCAATAGGCCATCCCCAGACTCCGCGCAGTCATGACTTCGCAATCATCCAATAAGGCTAAAACAGTCACGAAAAAAGCAGTTTTTTGACTGCGCAGTCAAAAACTTGAATGCGCAGTTTTTCCTGTTGACTGCGCAGTCTGACTGCGTAGTCGACGTGAGTTTGCAGTCACCCTTTTCCATTAGGCTCCACCACACTCCACCGAAACACGTCTACCGAAACAATTAGAAATTGATTTAGTTTAGAAATATTTTATATATTTTTTTAAAAAGTTTTATACTCAGAATGATTGCCAGATGTTTGTGCTCATTCTGGTAGTGAGGACTTTCGAAAAAAATAATTAAAAAGTTGGAAAATCAAGTCAATTAAAATGGTGTTTCGGTATGTTTTGGTGGATTTAGATCAAATTTTTTTTAGTTTAGCTTCAGTTTGACCTTGACTTTTGCGTTTGAGTTTTGAAAACACTGCCATGGACCAATTGACCTATGGACATGGTTCTCAAAATATATAAAATACCAAAATCTATACAAAATTTTGGCATTAGTTATCTATACAAAACCTATACAAAATTTTGAGTCAAATTTTATATAGATTTGGATAGTTAACTATAACCAAGATTATGTATTGATTTTGGTATTTTGTATGTTTTGAGAACAATAAAAAGAAAGCCTTCAGGTAGCATTGGATAATCATTTTTATAAACACGGCTTCCCAAAACGTCCGGTTGGGAGCTTTTGCTCAAATTTCGTGGCGCAGTGGTAAAACGTTTGATTTTGACTTTTTGGGGTCTAAGGTTCAATTCCACGTTGAAAATGACATATTTATTTTTTTAAGCATTCGACTCTCCTAGGGTATATTTTGGTAGAAAACACGATTAATTATGGTCAACCCTCGATTTAACGTCACCCCCTCTCAAGTTCGTTCCCACCTAGGGTCCGACACTTTTTTACCCTAATTTTTAAAAATAGGGTGACGTTAAATAAAGTACCCGCGGGTCTTTTCGGCAAAACTGTGTTGTGTACAAAAGCAATCGGCAAAATATAAATCCTTGTGATATTTCAGACTAGACTGACCGAAGAAAACTGGCAAAAAGCTTTAAAAACAAGGGTAAAAAAAGTGTCGGAGCCTAGGTGGGAACGAACTTGAGGGGTGACGTTAAATCGAGGGTTGACTGTATGTTGGATGTATGGCTTGTATGGCTTGTATGGCGATGTAAATGTGTATTTACTAAGCGAAAAAGGTTTTGCCGTGAAACTCGGGCTGCCTTTCTTTCCACAAAATTCTATAATGCCGATATCAAACTTTTTTGACTAAAACACAATTTCTTTCGCAAAACAATTTTGCTGGTTCAGACATAACAAAGTAACAACTAATTAACAGCACTCACTTGATCTGGAATGAGATCACTTGAAATTTTTTTTATCAAAGAGTGCATTTCTGAGGCAGCTTTGCTGGAAGACCTTGATCATGATCGTTTTGGGAAGCCGTGATAGACTGTAACAATAATTATTGGATGCTACCGGGAAGTCGGAAAACGATAATTTGATCAAAATACAGGCTATACAAATCTATACAAAATTTCGAGTCAAATTTTGTGTAGATTTAAATAGTTTACTATAGCCAAGGTTTTGTATAGATTTTGGCATTTTGTAGGTTTTGAGAACCATGCCTGTGGATTAATTGACGTGGGGGCAATTTCGTGCAGTTTTGGAGTAAAAAGATGTCCCCCGCCAATCCAAATTACGAAATTCTCGTTGTCGTAGACGGCAATGGCCCTTTAAAAAGGGTGTGCACCCAGTGGGAATCGAACCTAAGAGTTCAAAATATCTGCTATTGGATGCCCCCCCCCTTAAAGCAAGATTACAGTGCCCAGTTGCATAAATAATCGGTCCGATTAAAAAATCGGATCTTTATGCAACTGGGCACAGAAGTGCACATAAGTGGGGCTCTTCGGACTTCTCAAAACACCACTTTTACAGATGAAAATAAGCTTGAGGTGGTTTTGCTCCCCGTCGGCTCAAACATGCTTGAAATGGCCATTGCAGGTATGCATTGAGTATAACACTGACTTTTTATAACTGTCTTCTACTGATTTTTTTGTTTCTTTTGAGGAAGGAGTCATTTTCGCAAATGAATTGCACAATATCGAAAAGCACTGGAAGGATCAGATCAAAGATAAAAAGCCAAAAGGACCTGTAAGATATTTGAGCTTACTTTCCCATGTCTAGTTTCACTATTTCAATCTTGAGGATAACAAACAAAAGACGAAGTATATTCTTCCAATGTTCCCATACTCGGTAAGTTTCCCAATGATAGCCGAATGACATTATTTTATTGTAGTATTTAGTCGGGCAAACTTCACCTGGGTCATCTGCGTGTCTACACAATATCAGATGTCTTGAGCCGCTATTACACATTGAAAGGTTACAATGTGATTCATCCAATTGGATGGGACGCTTTTGGGTTACCAGCTGAGAACGCTGCTATTGAACGGGGAATCGATCCTGAAACTTGGACCTACAGGCATTATATAAGTTATTATTTTGGTCATCTTTTAGCTCATCTTTTAGCAACATTGATTTGATGAAGAAGCAACTGCAAAAAACCGGTATTCAGTTTGATTGGGACAGGGTATGTATGCTACAAGCAGAATTTTTAAAAATTTATAAATTTCTTTTTTTTCCAGGAAATCTTCACATGCAAGCCCGACTATTTCAAATGGACTCAATGGATCTTTCTACAACTCTACAAGCGCGGTTATGTGAGAAGAACAATGGCTGAGGTTTTCTGGGATCCAGTTGACAAGACAGTTCTCGCAGCCGAACAAGTGGATAAAGAAGGGCGTTCATGGAGGTCTGGAGCTATGGCTGAAAAACAGTTGAGGTGTCAGTGGTCGATTGAAACTCCGAAACTCGCAAAGGTTAATTATGTTAAGTTTTTAAAATCTTGTTTCACCAAAACGTTTTTAGCGTATGGTGCAGGGTCTTGAAACAGTTAAAAATGACTGGAAGGAAGTTGCCAACATTCAACAGAGTTGGATCGGCAAGTGTGATGTGTTTCGGTTCCTTTTGCCAATCAAGGTTTGACTTGTTGTATTTTCGAAGTTATAGCTATGTCTCTGCTGTATGAAATATGTTAGGACCATGCCCGTGTACGTCCACGATTGTCCCCGCCAATTCGAAAAATTTTCCTATTCATTGAACTTCTGTACGGATTTCTTAAAGGGGCATACCAGCGCGTTTCAATAGGTTAAGGCGGGGACCAGAAAACTTTTTGGAACCGTTTCATTTTTCACTCGGTTTGCCTCAAATCTAATATTGATTACCTTATACTACTTTTAAAAACTAGGCAGAAAACTTGAAAAAATCTAGGTGAAATATGAAACATGTGAAAATTTTTTGAGAAAGAAAAAACCGTTGGTCCCGCCTTTCCTCCGTGTAACGCTCTGGTATCCCCCCTTAACTTGGTTTTTAACAAAATTCTACCTAAAATTCTAGGCTTTGCTTTTTTTTGGAAACCAAGTTGAAAAAACCGTACAGGTGTTCAATGATCGGGAGAAAAATTTTGAATTGGAACGCACGGGCATGGTCCTTTAAGTCCAGTCATAATCTTACAGGGAGATTCTAAACGAGTGTTTATAAAATCTATGTTATAATTTTATGATAAGTTATATTTTTATGAAAATCGTAGACGATGATAGAAATTGCTTAAATTTGAATTCGCATTGGCCAATTCTCTTTCGTTTAGCTTTACTGTAATCCGGAACCGAAATATGCCGACTTAGTCCTTCATCTAGAGAATGGGGCCATATTTTCGAAAAACTGGCAGATTTTAATTTTTTGAATAAAAAAAACTGGGAACTTTTTCCCCAAATCTGGGCACTTTTCCGTTTTGTCCAATTTTTTGGCAGAATCGTAGAGAATAAAGAAGTAGATTAGGAACATACGTATCATATTTGATTCTCATTCTCAAAAATTCGGGTGGAGTTGGGGTGATATTGACTTTTTAAAAGACAAAGTTAAAAGACGCCTTTTTTCTTTCGGTAGTCCTATGGTTAAGAGAATTTTAGCTCAATTTTAGGAAGGCAACTATGCTGGATATGAAACAAGTCGGAAATTGCTGGACTGGATTGTCTCCAGACAGCGATCATGGGTCACTCCTATTCCGATGGTGTTGGATGAAGAGGGGACAAATGCGATGCCGATCCCCGAAAGTCAGCTGCCTCTCCTAAGTGAATCACGTAGCCAGAAAATTGCTCATGATGGGTAAGGACGAATTTTGAAATTTCATCATTGTTCGACCCTTTTGCTTGACCGGAATATCTGGTAATTAAAGGGCGTGCCCGTGCGCGACACGGAGAAAAGGGGGCCAGCAGTTCTTTTCTTCGTACAAATTTTTGGCGTTACCGGAGTATAACCACAATCTGCTCATCCCCTTCATCAGCCGGCCTAAAGATGATGCGATTTCATCTCGGCTCTTCGGTTGCCAAGGCTAAGATTTTGGGTTTGTCCTTTTCCACGCGATTGATAAGATCCCTCGTTTTTGCTTGATTTGATATGTGATTTGATAAAATCCCCCATTTTTGCTTGATTTGATTTGGTGTACTATCAAGTCATGTGATTTGATAAGCCTATCAAATCACGATGTTTTGATATTAGGAAAACTCTGTACCCCTCCCTCCCAAATGAAATTTTTTTGAACTCCTTCAAAACACTATTTTAACCATTTTTAAGCATTTCCTACATGTTTTTACCTGCTCTTCTTTATAACCAGGCGCCGACCCAGGCAGTTTATCTGACGCCGGGCGCTGGCCTGAAATATGTGAACAGCGAGTCGAAGAAATGGTAAATAACTACATCAAAAAGAAAAAGGCGAAAGACGGTGAACTCATTATGTGATTTTCTTATGATCGAAATAAAAATTTACTATGAAGTTTACTCTAGGTTCACTGCAACAAAATGCAACAAAAATGCAACATAGAAACTATTTTAATCAAAAAAAAGTTGTCAAGATCGGGTCAAGTCTCCTAAAAATCGGCGCCGGCGCCCAAAAGTGGTGAAATTTTATCTGACGCCGGCGCCCGTGCAGGTATGCTCACTTCCCTTAGACATGATTCCGAGCAAGACTCTTGATCATAAAATGCATATAGAGGCTGTTTTTGCCTCGCGCCAGTGACCAAAACAGGGCAGAATACCTTAAAAATAGTCATGTATCTTAGAATTTTTTTATGAAAATTGTCATTTTATAGTAAATGCTTAAAAATGGTTAAAATGGTGTTTTGAAGGAATTAACAAAAAATTTCATTGGGGAGGGGGGGGGTTGTTGATTTTAATTAAAAGTGGCACAAAGCCTTGAGATGCATGATATATGCGATGAGATCCATCATTATTTTACACATAAATTTAGCTTTCCCTCCGGCTCTGGCATTGTGGAAACGGATACGCTGGACACCTTCTTTGACTCCTCATGGTACTTCTTGCGCTATTTGGATCCTAGCAATTCGAAAGATTTGGTTGACAAGAAAGTTGTTGCTGAACAAATGCCTGTGGATGTGTATGTGGGTGGAGTGGAACACGCTGATGTCCATCTTTTCTTCGCTCGCTTCATCTCCCATTTCCTTTATGATTTGGGAATCTTGAAAAGTCCTGAACCAGTCAAGAAACTTATTTCTCAAGGATATGTGCTTGGCAAGACGTTCTCTCTGGAAAGCACTGGCGCTTTTCTTGATAGGGAGGATGTGGAGGAAATCAAAGGTTTTTTGCAATTTTTGTCTAGTTTTAATTTAATAAATTCCATTTTTAAGATTCAACCGCCAATATCCCTACCTATTTGCAAAAATCTACGGGCAGTCCAGTTGTTATGTACTATGCGAAGATGTCAAAGTCAAAGCGCAATGGTGTTGATCACCTGGAAGTCAATAAGAGTGATGGCATTGATTTGGCTCGTCTTCAGCTTTTGGACTCCGCAGCTCCGCAACATTCGCTTCAGTGGGGTTTTACTCAAGAATCTGGTAAGATGGATGATTTGTTTTGGGATGTAAAGTGTGAAGCGTAGATTTTTAGACATCCGTGGCATTAAAAGGTTTCTCTTTCGGCTAGCTAGGCTTGTGGGTATCTATGTTGAAGAGCGCACTAAACTGGGAAACACTTTTGATCCATTGCCTGCTGAAGAAGAGGTTCTCTACAAAGATCATTTCAACAAATATGTTCGAGGGGTAATCTTTTTTCTTCCATGATCTTAAGTATCTGAGTCTTTTACAGTTGTCCGTTGACCTTGAAATTCTCTATGCGCACAATGCAGCATTTGGGCAACTTCTTTCTGGCTTGGCTCGACAGGGACATGTAAGCGAATATTTCTGCCGTGAATTTTTAAAACATCGCGTTTTAGGTGGTCCAGCAAGTTCGTTACAAGTCAACCAATCAAAAAGATCCTGAAGGGTGAGAATATTTTTATTGTGGTTTTTCAATTATGTTAGCTATTTTAGTGATGCCATAAACTGGGCTGCAAATTTCCTGGATGCGTGGAAACAATGCGTGGAGAAGGATAAAGAAATAAAAGAATTGTACCGGAAGGTTGCTAAACTGGAAGCAGCCGAGATTCACTTGGTTAGTAGCTTATTTATGTGGAAGCAATTAAGGCAGTCACATTCAAAAAACTTCTAATCTGGAATAAATTGTACAGAGTTGACGGAACTATAATGGAAATTGCCGTATTTTGCGTGGCAATTTCTCGTTGACTTTGGTGACTTGTACGTCAAACCAGAAAATAAATTTTACGAGGCGTTATTGCAATTTTTTGCTCGGGGGATTATTAGACAAAATACGGTAGTTTATTGAAGAGCGTAAATGTCGCTTATTGTTGAAATGATCTTTTTTAAATAGTCAAAATCCGAAGACTTAAAAAAGCACCTTTTAAATATTTATTTCCACCATATTATTTATGGTTTTCTGAAACTAATGAAAGTAATTTAGAAATATGCTAATGATGAGGTACTGCGACTGAAGTCGATGCTAAGTGCACGCGGAGTGATCGAGTTCTTTGACAAGTTAGTGAATTTTTACAGCATTGCAATTTTTGACTTTCCTACATCTACCGGTTGGCTAAAATTTGATGGGGGTACAGTCAAGTTGCTTTGTTGCATCACCCTTCCCCCAAAAGTTCGTCCTCACCTCTGGTCTAACACTTTTTTAGCTCAATTTTAAAAGTTTTTTGCCAGAACTGCTTCGTCAGATTAGTCGGATATATTGCAAGGATTCCGATATTGCCGTTCGTTACTCAGAAACATGATAATTTTGTCATTTAGTACCGCAAGCCTCTATGTTAAATCATCTTTTTGGGATTTAAGGCGATGCGACAAAGAGGTTTGCGGGTCTAAATGACAAAATTATCATGTTTCTGAGAAACGACAGGCAAAATCTAAATCTTTGCGATATTTCCGACTAGGCTGACGAATCAATTTTGGCAAAAACTTCAAAATTGAGCTAAAAAAGAGTCATACCCGAGGCGGGAACGAACTTTTCAGGGAATGCAACATAGAGACACGACTGTAACTAAAACGAATTCCTTCGTTGTTTTATATGCACAAAAATACGTGAAAAACATGTTTCAATATGAAAACACGCTTGTTTTTGCCCCATTGATTACTTTCGGTCATTT
Organism: Ditylenchus weischeri; assembly: GCA_029231635.1. NCBI lineage: Eukaryota > Metazoa > Nematoda > Chromadorea > Rhabditida > Anguinidae > Ditylenchus > Ditylenchus weischeri. Next base: position 6,663 of record JAMRYI010001493.1, on the reverse strand, counting down.
GGAGTCAGAATGAGCACCCACTCATCATGCCTGAGGATGAGACCCACGCATTGACTGTGGAATTTGTCGATTACTGTAAAACCTCTATTAGTTCACCCCCCTCCAATAATAAACCCCCCTCAACCTTGAGGACATTTATGTTTATTGCATTTTCTTAACTCACATGGGCTCTACCGATTCCGCTTTCTAGATTTTGTGTTTACACCCACAAATCTCGAGATCGACCCAAAATATTTCCCGATTCTGAGAGGGTCGAAAAATACTAGATTAGTAGAGGTTATCCGGTAATATGCGAAAAATTCCACAGTTAGTTTGTAAGTCTCATCTTCAGGCATGATGAGTGGTTGCTCATTCTGACTCAAAATGACCAAAATAGTCAACGGTACAAAAACATGCGTATTTGGTTTTAGAAAAAAGTTAGAGCCTAAGAAGGTGGCAAAAGTCATTGAATCATCTAGTCTTTTTATTTTAATGGTCTTTTTTATTTTAGGAAGGCTCAAATGCCCAGTGCCAAAAGAAGTCTCAGCAGGCAAAAGAGGTTCGCCTACATTTACGAAAATGATGAGCAATTTCGCCAGCAGATCAATGTGTTCTTCGCCGATGCTGTTCCTAATGCAAACAAAGTAGGTGATCTAGCTGAGAAGATTTTCAGCAACACATCAGCAGACATTCATAGTTTCGATAAGTCGAAAGGGGTGCCGATCAAAGCTGTCGATTACACTTCAGATGAAGTAAAGATGATCCAATCTGTGTGCGCCTCGATCCCTTGCAATGTGTCTATTGTATGAGTGTGCATGAATAAATGTTATTGTATGAATGAACATTATTTGAAAGTCTGGTATCGTTACCTAATAAAGAGGTCGCCCAAGTAACAGTCCAGTTTGTAATATCTTGATCATGAAGCTTATTATTTTATTTGAGAAAAAGTAAACTCAAAAAGGAAAAAAAAACTTATCTCGAGTCATGATTAAAATTCGAAAAACGTTCAACAATATCCAATTCCTTGCCATCCTACCTAGGGCTGTCCCAGAATTCTCCAGTATTATTTTATAACCTGTGACCTATAGGCGATGTGTATATGAATGCCTCTTCCCCCATCCCCCTCTTTAAACTTAAATAACGTCTAAGCAGAAAATGCAATTTTGAAAATCAGGTGTTGGATTTCAGTAATTTGGTACTGCATTTTAATTTAATCCCATACAAATCTCATCTTTGGTGTTTGGTGAGAGGGTCGAAAAATACTAGATTAGTAGAGGTTATCCGGTAATATGCGAAAAATTCCACAGTTAGTTTGTAAGTCTCATCTTCAGGCATGATGAGTGGTTGCTCATTCTGAATCAAAATGACCAAAATAGTCAACGGTACAAAAACATGCGTATTTGGTTTTAGAAAAAAGTTAGAGCCTAAGAAGGTGGCAAAAGTCATTGAATCATCTAGTCTTTTTATTTTAATGGTCTTTTTTATTTTAGGAAGGCTCAAATGCCCAGTGCCAAAAGAGCTCTCACAAGAGAAAAAAGATATGAACATATCTACAGCAATGACAGTGTTTTCCGGGACCAAATTAGTCGCTACTTTGGGCATGAAATTGAAACTGCCAGAGTTGGTTTCCTCGCTTCAAAAATCTTTGCGAACACTTCCGCAGATGTACATAGCTTTGACAAATCGAAAGGTGTGGTCATCAAAGAAAGCAATTACACTGCTGATGAAGTGAAATTCTTGCAATCCGTTTGTGCGTCGATACCGTGCAATATTTCCGTTGTCTAATTCTATTGTTAGATTTACTGTTATCCAAATAAAGAGAATAATTTTCGAAAAATTTTAAAAAAAAGTTATGTCCATTTCCGAGTGAGGATTGTTGAATTTACAGTCCACCATTGTGTGCGAGGCCTTACAGTCGTGAAAAAAATAAAGATAGTTTTGATTTCTTTGTCAAATCCGCGCCACCAAATTTTCCATCTCGCAAGCATAAAAAACGCGGATAGAACGCATTGATTCATAGATAACTTATTCAGCTTGTGCCTGCTGTAATATCAGCGGATTTCAACGAGGGTAGTTAGCGATCGGCTTGTTCTACCAGTCGGTTTTATCAACAAAAAAAAGAAGGCGGTTTTCGGTTAACTGACCCCCAACTACCATAATTTCAACTAACCCTTGTTTCAAATTCTCATGTGTTGTTGTGTTTAGCTGAATTTCGTGACCTCTCGTGACAATGTTTGAAGTGAAACTGATTGGTGATGCCATCAAAGTGCTGACTCCCACTCGCGTGGATGATTTCGTTGACAAGGCGCACTATTATGGCTCGACCTGGTTGCTTCTCCTCTTTTCTCTGATTTTGGGTGCCAAGCAAATCTTCGGTTCTCCAATCAGTTGTCTGGCGCCTGCTAACTATAATGGTTCTCCAAAATTTTTGCTTTTTCTGAATAACCATTTGTATTCCAGGTGCATGGACCGCCTACATCAACAATTTCTGTTTCGTGACCGGCACCTTCACAGTGGAATCTGATGGTGATGAAATGCCCTGGGAAATTGAGAAGTTGGATGCTAGCGAGAAGATTTCTGTGGACTACTATCAGGTACTTATTTTGGACAAACTTTTTTGATTCAAGATTCGTAGTGGGTTCCCTACATTCTGCTTGTGCAAGCTGCTATGTTCTATGGTCCTCATCTGATGTGGTATATCTTCCAGAAGTCTCAGACTGGTTTGTCACTGTTTACTTTTGTGATCAAAGACTTATTTTCCCCTTTTTCAGCTTTCTCCTTCGAGCACGTGGTTCGTGAATGTGTGGCTAGCAAGGACATGGCTGTGGTCAAGCGCGAGGAAAAAATCGATGATGTGGTCAACAATTTGGTCAAGGTATAGGATTTACATGGCGTGGGTAAACTCTATCCGCCTTTGTTTAGGTCCATGATTTTCGCCGCAAGAAAGATCATCTTAAGGGTTTCGGTTGCTATGGTCTGTGCGCCTACGTCGCGTCCAAAATGATGAACATCGTGAATTTGGTGGTCCAGCTCTACTTCATCAGTTCGTTCGTCGGTCAATTCGCTTGGAGAAAAGATGTGGTTGGCAGTTTCATCGGCGGCCCTGGGCTGCAGCAGAATGTCTACTTTCCGCGAGTCAGCTTTTGCACTTTCAAGCAGAGCGTATTGGCCAATCTCAATCCGCATTCCGTTCAGTGTGTTCTCATGATGAACATAATCAACGAGAAAATGGTTTGTCTTGTTTATTGTGCGGAGCATTTATTTTCGACATTTAGTTCGTTATCTTGTACTACTGGTTCACTGCTCTTTTGCTTGCGTCCATCATCAATCTAGGATACGTTCTCTTCTTGTACTGTTTCAACCGTCAGCGATCTGCCAAGCGCTACTTGCAGGTAAAATGTTTTGTCATGGTGGCGGAACCGGTCTACTGTATCTTGCAGATACGATCCGCTAAAGACGTTGATGCCAATCTGTTTTCCTCTGGCTATTTGGGCTGTGATGGACTGCTTCTTCTCCACTTCATCGAAAGCAATGTTGGTTTCAATATCGCCTCGGATGTCGCTTACAAGCTGTATCTTGCGATTAGTGGAGAGTCTTCGGCTGGGAGCAAGGAGTAAGTTTGAAAATTGCCGGTTTGCTTCACTACCTTGCTTTTCAGCAAAGCGATCGCTAGCAGCAAGAAGACTGTAATCAGGGCGTTCTCACATCCATGCCAATTGGAGCTGCGCAAGCTGAAATTGACAGCGAGGAACAGTTGGTGAGGGCCAAGAATCAGCTTGGGAGAGATTCAAGTTGAGCATCAGTCGGATGATCAGGAAGTGCAAACGCCAGTGGATCTTAATGAAGTCGATAGAGAGCAGACGCCTTTTGACGGTAGCTCTATGGCCTAAGAACATTTGTTGAATCGCTACATATTTGGTGTTGACTCCGTATTTGTTGTGCCGGCTGGAATAAATATTTGACTGTTTTTTGTGGATGTGATTGAATCTGCAGGTAGTTCGGATCTAGCTAATCTTACTAATTCTTATCAAAAAATAGTTAGGAAAGTCTTTTTTAGGAAGATAATTGTTAATTGGTGTGTGAATTTGTTGTTACTCAATTGTTGTTGTTGCAGTTTTTATTATCTGGTAAAGTGTCATATGAGTGAAGTCAAGCCACTTGCTGCTATTTTTATTTGCGGCTCGACGAGCGAGCTACTTTATGTTGGAGTTAAGGAGCATCTCACCTGTTAAAAATTTTGTCAAAAAAATTTTCCTGTTCATTGAGGTATTGCACGGATTTTTCAACTATACCTAAGATTAAATTTTATGTCTTGTTCTGGCAGAAACCAAGTTAAAAAGCTGTACAGATGACCAATAATAAGGAAAAAAATTTTGAATGTCCCATGTCCCTTTAGAGAGGTGAGGTCTACTCCCGAAAAAGCATGTGCATTGCATAGAGTAGTCTTGTACCAAGATTAGTGACGCAACACTGTCTTTATTTTTGTTGCAGATTTCGTTTAAAAAGTGCTTCGGTGGTCTTCTCGACATGGTATCTCCCTATTGTACGTTCAGTGCTCACGAGTCTCCTTTTGAAGTTAAGAACTTTTTCAACGAGGTAAATCAAGTTTGGAAAATACTGTAATTGAAAAGAAGTGTTAGGTTCAACTATCGGAATGCTTGAGGAAATTGGAATTGGCGGAGGAGCGTTTGCAGCAGGTCATGGACTTCGATTGGGTCAACTTAACAGATCCGAAGAAACTTAAGATCAAAGCTTTTCGACTGCGTAGCTCCATCACCAAGATAAAGTCGAAACTTCAACAAGCCGCTGGATCCATGCTCTCTCCTTTGGTTGATGAAGGCTTGATGGTCGAGGTTGGTAGATTGATCGATGTACCGAATTCGTCTGCAATCTCTGTGACTAAGCAACATCTGTCTAATTGTACAAATCCGGTTAAAAAGGACACTGCCGAAGGAAGTGCTAGCAGCAGGAACAAGGTGACATGCGAGATCAAAATCACTGTGGTTGCAATTACTTCGAAAAATCGTAAGAATTATGGCTGGAAGTGAGAATGCATCACGATGATTACGGTGTTATGATTATTTGTAAGCCTCTGTGTGCTTCCGTCGTTAAATATAATGTAAGTTATGTGTTTTATTGTGGTGTGTCAGATGTCGGGAAAATATATTTTATCAGCACTTTAAAAAATATATTCTATTGAGAAATCTGACTTCTATTGATTTTGAATGACGATGTAGTTGTTGATGCATATCAAATCATTGCACGACTTCCAACATTTTCTTATGGGCCAATACTCTAGCGTGTATTGGCCCTCCATCTCAGCTCAGAAAAAAATATTTTTAAAGCTGTGATTAAAGCTGTGATTACTTTGATTAAAATGTTTCTATTTTTTTCTATTTCAGTAGTCATGGGCTCCAGTGGTCGTATGAAAGCAATTATTCTATCTGGCTTGGCTCGTCAGAGACATGTAAGCGAATATTTCTGCCGTGAATTTTTAAAACATCACGTTTTAGATGGTCCAGCAAGTTCGTTATAAGTCAACCAATCAAAAAGATCCTGAGGGGTGAGAATATTTTTATTGTGGTTTTTCAATTATGTTAGCTATTTTAGTGATGCCATAAACTGGGCTGCAAATTTCCTGGAAAAGGATAAGCAATGCGTGGATGCGTGGAAACAATGCGTGGAGAAGGATAAGCAATGCGTGGAAAAGGATAAAGAGATGAAAGAATTGTACCGGAAGGTTGCTAAACTGGAAGCAGCCGAGATTCACTTGGTTAGTAGCTTATTTATGTGGAAGCAATTAAGGCAGTCTCATTCAAAAAACTTCTAATCTGGAATAAATTGTACAGAGTTGACGGAACTATAATGGAAATTGCCGTATTTTGCGTGGCAATTTCTCGTTGACTTTGGTGACTTGTACATCAAACCAGAAAATAAATTTTACGAGGCGTTATTGCAATTTTTTGCTCGGGGGATTATTAAACAAAGTACGGTAGTTTATTGAAGAGCGTAAATGTCGCTTATTGTTGAAATGATCTTTTTTATCAAATCATTGCAAGACTTCCAACATTTTCTTATGGGCCAATACTCTAGCGTGTATTGGACCCCCATCTCAGCTCAGAAAAAAATATTTTTAAAGCTGTTTATTGCGTTTTCTTAGACTGAGACTTAGACTGAGAAAATTTGCAAATGGATGAAATATTGAAAATGGCTCATCAGATTTTCAGATCAGTTCATTTTTTCAGATTTTGACGCCTCACAAAAAGCAAGAAGTCAAAAACAGTAAAATCTGAACAAATGAACTGATCTGAAAATCTGATAAGCCATTCGAGACACTTCGCCTTCCTTCAGCATTGCATTGCCATAGTAGGCCACAAGTAAATTTAGCCAAGTGGTTGACCATTTTGCAAATCTGGATTTCTCTTTAATGCAAACTTTATTTTCATTAGTTTCCAAAGACTTTTCGTGTATCAATCACCATATTTCGAAGTCATATGAGCGGGTTTATGAAAACTATAAAAATTCCCACAAAACGGCATTTTACTTTTACTTTACTTTTTTTTTTAATTTTTCAAAGTTTATTCTGTTGGTGCCATCTTGTAGCTGAGATTCAGGGCTACCAAATAGGCTATTGGAGAAGTTGATATGATTTTAAAAATGTCTAAGAAAAGTCAACAATCTGCA
>JAMRYI010001535.1:0-20781 GCA_029231635.1 Ditylenchus weischeri | reverse complement strand
GAAGGAATCAGTACAGCCCTTCCTTTGATCTTACCGTTGCGCATTCGATCATAAACTTCGTTAGCCTGATCAAGCTTAAACTGCTCAATTTCAATATGAATCTTCCTTTGCCTAGCCAAACCTACAACTTCCATAAGCTCAACCCGCGAGCCCCAATATGGGTTTGTCATACTCACACCAAAAGGAAGCCCCGACATATTGTACTGGTAGTGTCCCCCACCTAATCCAACAATTGTCAGGTCACCATCCAAACCAACAACCTTTGTTCCTAGATCTATAGTCGATGTTGCGCCGACAAATCAATCACAACTTTAGCTTTTTAATGCCAGTAATCTTATTGATTTGTTACGCTGCATCTTTCAATTAATCATAGGCTGCGCCCAGTTCTTTAGCAAAGGCTAGTTTTTCTTCGGTGACATCACAGGCGATAATTGAACTCGCGCTTACTTCATTTAGTATTTGTAAGGCAACATGGCCCAAACCTCCAACTCCGATCACAACCACATACTCATCTGCTGTCAATTTGCCTATCGAACGTTTTATCGCCGAATAAGGAGTAAGTGCCGCATCCGTTAATGGCGCAGCAATGACTGGATCTAAGTCATAAATTGGAACCAGTAAACGCGAAGAAGGGACAAGCATATATTCCGCCATCCCACCATCAAGGCCTAGCCCACCACCATAAGCCATTTCAGACTGGTGATCACAATAATTTTCCTTTGATTGCTGACAGGGTTTACAGTGCCCACAACCCCAAGGGCCATAGACCAGTACCGCGTCTCCTTTTTTATAGTCTTTTACATCCGATCCAACTTCTTCAACCCAGCCCGCATTTTCGTGTCCCAAGGTAAATACCGTACCTACAACGGTCCCCTCATCTATAATGTGGAGATCAGAATGACAAACACCTGCACCACCAATTTTTAGTAATACTTCATCGCCCTTAGAACTGGCTTCACAAGATCATTCACAACGCGGACATCTTTATGCCCAAAAACGTACTGCTTTCATATTGAAAATTTTTTGTTGACTAATAGAAAAACAAATAAGAACGATATATGTTTCAACGCATATGAAGACAGCGGCAACATGTAAGTCTTATTTCAAGAAAAAATATTGCAATCCCCTGATCGTATTACCTAACGGGCAAATCAAAAGTATTCATGCAATAAAGGCCGGTAACTCGAAGATATTTATGTATTTTTATCGGGAATCAAATGATAAAAATACATGCTAAAAAAAGGTGAACATATTGAAGGCGTTCCTATGGAACTCCAACAATTGTTGGATATAGACGAAAAAGCCAATGCTTTTTTTGAAACACTTTCCAAATCATACAAACAAGGCTATTGTGATTGGGTTGGATCAGCAAAACAGGAACAAACCCGAAAAACAAGAGCTGAAAAAGCAATACAAATGCTACGAAATAATCAGAAAACCCTTAAAACGATCTAGAACAAGCCAATTGGGCATTACGCTTGCTACTTACTTATCAAAAGTACCGTAAGCCATTTTTGCCCAATTGGAAAAATAGATCAGGGCCGCCTCAATAAATTAGATCAAGCGACAGCAAAGTACCCTATTAAAGAACAAGCCACTTTTCAATCAAGCAAACTTTTTAAAAAAACTCATTCACAACAGCATAAAAGTAAGACAAACGCTTTCACCTATTAGAGAATAAAAAAAGTGTAATTTCCACTTCCCCAGCTCATTCAAAGGAACATCAAACTAAAAAAACAACGAAAATCAACCCGAAAAACACCTAAAAACGCAACCAATTAAAGAAAACTAAAGCTATTTAAGTCATATTTTTTAAAAATATCACCTAAACGCAATTTCAAAAACGGAATTTGAACAATTTTTACACAATTAATCACTAAAACACCGTCAGTTTAAACACTTTGTAACAATATTACATAAACTTTAAAATTTCCATACCTAAATCACTTGTATCATTTTTAAAGTTTAATTACATTTGCTTTCAAGGATGCAAGGAAAATTCCATCAATATCTGTTCGGCGTAGTTTGCACAATACTTATCAGCTTTGGCTGGTATCATGTGGCAACACCAAATAATATCCCCTACTGCAATCTTCATGCTGTCAATCACTTCAACAAGCAAGTAAAAAGCGAAGATTATGACACCAAAGTTATTCGCAAAACTAAACGTCATCGGCATGAAAAACTAAGGGCTTATTTTTCAGAAAATGATAATGAAAACGATGACACGGGAAGTGATTCCAATAGCCCAAATTTATTCGCACTTACAGGAGATGGTTTTGGAAATCTAGTCTCCTATATCCATCCTCAATTTCACAATACACGCACAGCAGTTTCGCTTGCAAATTCCAACCAGCTTACTTCACGAAAAAACGCCCTATACATCCATTACAGTGTATTCAGGCTGTGATTTTTTAATAATTTCTTAAAAAAACATCAAAATAGCTTTCAAAACCATTTGGAAGCAGGTCACACTATTGTTCAATTTTTCGAAAATTATTAAAAAACTATTATCATGGTCATGAGAAGCTTTATGTATATAAGCCTGTGCCTTATTATTCTATCTACAAGCTGTCAGTCAGAAAAAAAAGACAAAAAAGAAGCTGCAGTTTTCAACGTCACTACTCCTTTGGTCAAAGATACAATTGTCAATAAAGATTATGTCGCCCAAATCCGTTCGATCAACCATATTGAATTGCGTGCGCAGGAAAAAGGCTACATTCAATCGATATTTGTCGATGAAGGTCAATTTGTACAAAAAGGACAACCCCTCTTTAAAATCATGCCCAACCTCTATGAGTCCGATGTTAATCGTGCTAAAGCCGAGGTAAAATATGCTGAAATCGAATATCAGAACACCAAAAATCTGTCCGAAAAAGATATTGTCGCTCCACAGGAAACTGAAATGGCAAAAGCAAAATATGAAAAAGCCAAAGCTGAATTAACCGCTATGAATACGCATCTCAAATTTACCGACATCATAGCACCGTTTTCAGGAATCGTTGGTAGCTTCATGTCCGTAAAGGAAGTCTTGTCGATGAAGGCGAGTTGATCACAGAGCTGTCCGATAACAGTAAAATGTGGGTTTACTTCAATGTACCCGAAGTGGAATACCTCAATCAAATGGACGCAAAACAAGACAATAGCCCGCTGCATGTACGGTTAAACATGGCCAATGGAAAAGAATTCGGTCATGAGGGTATTGTTGAAACAATTGAATCAGACTTCAATAATGAAACTGGAAATATTGCCTACAGAGCGACTTTTCCAAATCCAAAGGGATTATTGCGTTATGGCGAGACAGGTAATATCGTCATTACATCGCCCTATAATAACGCGCTTATGATACCTCAGAAAGCTACATTCGAGGAGCTTGAAAAAAAATATGTTTACGTTATTACAAAAGATAATAAAGTAAAAGCAAGAGAAATAAAAGTTGCTGCCGAACTGCCGCATATCTATGTTGTTTCTTCCGGATTGGGCAAGGACGAAAAGATTCTGCTGAATGGACTTCGCATGGTACAGGAAAACCAGACTATTGAATCCAAATATCAGACTCGGGAGAAAGTCATGTCAAACTTAGATTTATATGCAGAGTAATTAAAAAAGCAGCATTATGTTTAAAAAAGTAATACATCGACCGGTATTTGCTATTGTCATATCGGTTGTAATCCTATTTATCGGAGGTTTGGCCATAAAGCAACTTCCTACTGAGCAATTTCCAAAAATCGCACCGACTACAGTGGCGGTCTCCATTGCCTATCCTGGTGCAAGTGCTGATGTACTTGTAAAATCCTCACTGATTACACTGGAGAATGCAATCAACGGTGTACAGGGAATGCGCTATATCGCAACCGATGCGACCAGTGCCGGTGAAGCAACCGTAAACGTCGTATTTGATCCTGGAACAGATCCTAACGATGCCGTAGTACTGGTCAAAACCCGGGTGGATCAAGTCATGCCACTATTGCCTGAACTTGTTCAAAAGGAAGGAGTCGTCGTCAATCCAATTCAGCCCAGTATGCTGATGTACGTGAATCTCTACAGTACAAATAAAAGCATGGATGAAAAGTTCTTGTACAACTATGCAACGGTAAATATCATTCCTGAAATCAATCGTATTCATGGTATAGCCAAATCACAAATCTTAGGTAGCCGTAGATATGCCATGCGCGTCTGGTTAAATCCCGATCGTATGCGCGCCTATAGCTTATCAGTTGATGAAGTGATGAAAGCGATAGGAGAACAAAGTATCATCGGCCGTCCCGGTCGACTGGGACAAAGCTCGGGTATTGCAGCGCAGTCCCTCGAATATGTCCTAACTTATAAAGGGCAATACAATACACCTGAAGAATACGACAATATTATCGTTCGCGCAAACGGCGACGGTGAAAACATCAAGTTAAAAGACGTCGCTAAAGTCGAACTGGGAAGTGAATTCTTTGACATCTATTCCAATTTAGACGGGCATCCCTCGGCTTCAATTGTGTTGAAACAGAATTATGGTAGTAATGCCAATGACGTTATTAAAGATGTGAAGGCAAAACTTGCTGAGATGAAAGGTAACTTTCCTCCAGGTATAGACTATAAAATCAGTTATGACGTATCCCAATTCTTGGATGCTTCTATCGAACAGGTGATGCATACCCTACGCGATGCTTTTATTTTAGTTGCCATTGTTGTGTTTATTTTCCTTGGCGATTGGCGTTCGACGTTGATTCCGATCATCGCCGTGCCCGTTTCGCTGATAGGTACATTCTTCGTCATCCAATGGTTCGGTATGTCGATCAACTTAGTGACCTTGTTTGCATTGGTGCTTGCCATCGGGATTGTCGTGGACAATGCTATTGTGGTCATTGAAGCAGTCCATGCCAAAATGGAAGAAAGTGCCATATCGCCGTACAGTGCTGTAAAAGAAGTCATGGCCGAAATCGCAGGTGCTATTATCGCTATTACAGCCGTTATGGTGGCCGTTTTTATCCCCATTTCATTTATGACAGGTCCCGTCGGAACATTTTACCGTCAGTTTTCAATTACCATGGCGAGTTCCATCGTGATATCTGCAGTAGTCGCATTAACCCTTACTCCTGTGCTTGCCGCGATGCTCCTGAAAAATAACCATGGTAAACCAAAAAATCAAACGTATTCACTAAATCGCTCGACCTTTTTAACCGTACTTTTGATAAAATAACGGGCAAATATGCCTCCTTACTTCGTAAAATTGCCAGCCGAAGAGTGATTACATGGGGTATCTTAATAGCATTCTGTGTCGGAATTTTCGTCATTAACAAAACGCTTCCAGGAGGTTTTATACCAAGTGAGGACCAAGGTACAATATATGCCATTATTCAGACTCCTCCGGGATCAACATTGGAACAGACCAATAAGCTTTCCAGAGAGCTCCAAAAGATCTGTCAAGGAGTAGATGGCGTAGAATCTGTCTCTATCACTGGCAGGTTATGAAATCATGACCGAAGGCCGTGGATCGAATGCCGGAACCTGTCTTATCAACCTCAAAACCTGGGGTGAACGTGAACACTCCGTTAAAGAGATCATGGAAGAACTTGAAGAAAAATCAAAAATCTAGGTGCAACGGTTGAATTCTTTCGAACACTCCCGCTGTTCCGGGTTTGGTTCTTCAGGAGGTTTCTCCATGCGCCTGCTGGACCTCAATAGGACCACCGATTACCAAGATTTCGATAAAGTAAATAAAGCGTTTATCGCTAATCTAAAGAAACGTGAGGAACTGACCGGAGTCTTTACATTCTTTGCCGCCAATTACCCACAATACGAATTGGTATTTGACAATAACGCCGCCATGCAAAAAGGCGTTTCCATTGGTAAAGCCATGGACAACCTCAATATCCTTATCGGTAGTACCTATGAGCAGGGTTTTATCCGTTTCGGTCAGTTCTTCAAAGTCTATGTACAATCTTCACCAGAATTTAGAAGGCTACCTTCCGATATCATGAACCTTTACGTCAAAAACGATCATGACCAGATGGTTCCTTATTCGGCCTTTATGACCTTAAAAAAAACACAGGGACCAAACGAAATCACGCGCTACAACATGTACAATTCGGCCGCCATCCGTGGACTTCCGGCAAATGGGTATACAACGGCCGACGCTATTCAGGCAATCAACGAAACTGCACTTCAAACATTACCACACGGCTATAAAGTTGCCTGGGAGGGCTTGTCCTATGATGAGGCCCAACGTGGAAACGAAGCCGTTTATGTCTTTTTAGTCGTCTTAGTCTTCGTATATCTTGTACTTGCGGCGCAGTACGAAAGCTTCATCATTCCGTTTGCGGTATTGTTGTCGTTACCAGTTGGTGTATTTGGATCATTCTTCCTATTAAAAGCTATGGGACTTGAAAATGATATCTATGCACAGGTCGGACTGATCATGATTATTGGTTTATTGGGTAAAAATGCGGTGCTTATCGTAGAATTGCCGTGAAAAAGGCGCCAAGCTGGCGATAGCATATTGGAAGCAGCTATTGAGGGCTCACGAGCGCGTTTCAGACCTATCCTCATGACCTCATTTGCATTTATCGCTGGACTTGTACCACTTGTCTTTGCCAGTGGTGCCGGAGCTATCGGTAACCATACCATAGGTGCCTCAGCGCTGGGAGGTATGCTCGTCGGAACTATCTTTGGCGTTATTGTCATTCCCGGACTCTACTACATTTTTGCAAAATTGGCTGACGGAAGAAAAATGATCCAAGCCGAAGACGAATCACCATTAAGCGAAGACATGATACATTATGAATAAGAACAGATTATATCACTATACAGGTTTCGCACTTTTCTTGCTTAGTCTTGCAGCCTGCAAACCACTGGAAATAAAACAACGTGCCGAAAATAGAACCGTTCCTGGGAAATATAGCGATGCCGACAGCGACACCGTGAATACAGGAAAAATCAAATGGAACAGCTATTTCAGCGATCCCAATCTACAAGGACTGATCGGTCAGGCACTAGCAAACAACCAGGAGCTACATATTATGCTTCAGGAAATTGAAATAGCCAAAAATGAGGTAAGCGCCAAAAAAGGTGAATATCTACCTTCCGTAGGTGTAAAAGTTGGCGCCGGGGTCGACAAAGTTAGTCGCTACACAAACATTGGAGCGATGGAAAAGAATACGGAAATCGAACCCGGACGCGAAATGCCGGAACCGCTATTTGATTTCGGAGTTGGTGTACAGGCACAATGGGAAACAGATATCTGGGGTAAACTCCACAATGCGACTAAAGCGCAGCTTCAACGGTATTTTGCCAGCCTGGAAGGCAAAAACTTTATGGTAACTCACCTGATCGCTGAAATTGCAGATTCTTATTATGAACTCCTGGCGCTCGACAACGAACTTATGGTTATCAATGAGAATGTAAAGATTCAAAACGATGCATTGGTCGTCGTAAATGACTTGAAGAAAAATGCGCGATCCAATAAACTTGCCGTCAAAAGATTTGAAGCCCAGATATTGAAAACCCAAGGTATGCAATATGATATCAAGCAGAAGATCACAGAAACAGAAAATAGAATAAACTACCTTGTTGGAAGATTCCCGCAGCCGGTTCAAAGGGATCAACAATCATTTGATAAGCTTGTTCCGCAAACCGTTTATGCCGGCATCCCGGCCGACCTCCTGGAAAACAGACCTGATATAAAGCAGGCTGAATATGAACTTGCAGCGTCCAAACTGGACATCAAATCGGCCAAAGCCCGCTTTTACCCTTCTTTGGACATTGCGGCGGGAGTAGGTTTTCAAGCTTTTGATCCGACTTATCTCATCAAACCGGAAGCCTTTCTCTCTTCCCTCGTTGGTGAACTCACCGCCCCTTTGATCAACAAACGGGCAATTAAAGCCGCGTATTATAGCGCAAATGCACGACAGGTTCAGGCTGTTTACCATTATGAGCAGACTATATTGGCTGCTTATATTGAAGTTGCAAACCAGCTCTCCAAAATTAAAAATCTGGAGAATGGCCTACAAATTAAGACCAAGGAAGTCGATGCATTAAATGAGTCTATCGGTATTTCCAACGACCTTTTTAAATACGCCCGCGCAGATTATATGGAGGTTCTGCTGACACAACGCGATGCCCTGGAATCCAAATTTGAGCTCGTTGAGAAGAAGGTCAACCAACTCAAAGCAAGCGTAGCGATATACAGATCCCTAGGTGGTGGATGGGATCATCAATAGCACACTTTCAATTTTAGTTTTTATATGTTGGGGACTTATCATGTGATAAGTCCCTTTTTTTGTAAAAGCATATTTACTCCACCACGATTTCTTTCATTTTCTCGTTTCCATAGTATGTCGGGAAATACATTAATTCAGCCTTTGCGGGGTTGACAGTATAAGTCCCGGTATAACGAGGTAAAAGTTCGATCTCAAAGGTATGTGTACCTTTCCCCAGTTTGTTGCAAAAAATGACAACACGATCTTTGAAATGCTCTCGGTGCGCCTCGATTCTATAGTATCCATTGGTTTTGGTTTCATAAGAACATCCCGCCGGTATCGGAACTTCGATCTGCACATACTCAGCTTCACCAGTTAACGTTACGCTTGCTTCAAGTTTTACAGGCTTCCCTTCCTGTAGCGCCGCTACCGTAGTACCATTGTCCTTAAATCGCGTTGACACGGCAAGGCCCTTTTCTTTTTCTATGACAGGATTTGGATTCCAAAAATTTTGATAGGCTGTCACAAAAGCCGGCCCCGTCCCTTCTTTCCTCACTTTAATCTGTTCATCCGACTTAAAGCTTTGCGTATACGGAAATGTAGTGACGCGTTTGCCATTGATGACCATAACCGGCGCCTGGAAAGACTCACCCTCTTTCAGTAAATCAGGAAGAATACTTCGTATGATACGCGAAGATTCGTAGATATTATACCATTGGTTTTGCTGCCGCTGCGCAAAAAAGTAATTACGGATATTTTCTAAATCCGAATCATGACCACCAATTGATTTTAAGACACCGTAAGCCAACAGCGTATTCTCGGTATTGGTTTCCGTAGGTCGCATAAAAGATCTACCTTTCTGATCTGTTGTAGTTCCAGAAGTCCAATAAAGCCCACCTAAGACAGCCTTTGAGGAGTATTTAAGAACGGTATCTGCAGCATGTGAATCCTTAAGACCCAGTTTTGAAATCAATAGATATTTCAACAGTTTATCCTTAATGGTTTTACTTTTCAGTTTTGTATCAATTTCGAAGAAATAATCTTTGTAATCGGTTTTCGGATCTAGCCGGAGTAGATATATCAGGGAGCCAAACAAATTCTCTTTGGCCCCGTGAAGCTTATCTTTATCCAATAGAAGATCCAGCGAAGCCAAGCTGCTTTTCAACATGGTCTTTTCACGTTCTGCATAGATCTCCGTATCGATCTCAACCTGGTATCCTGCTTCTCGGGCATCCAACAGTACCCCGATCACATAGTTGCTGATCCAGGTCACAGTTTCACTTTTGTTCCACCAGCCCCAGCCCTGATTAGAATTTTTATTTTTCTGTAACTCCTTCAAAAGATCCTTTATTTTCTTATCCTCTGTAAAAGGCTTTCCGATCAATTTTGTAAGCTCTTTTTTAGAAAGTAACGCGCTCAATTTGGAAGCCATCTGTTCATTGCATAGAAATTTGTAACGATCGATCGATTCGATTTCCCGTTGTAAGAATTCCAGCGAATTTGCTTCGGCATGCAAGGTGATTTCGCCTAGCGCAGGAGAAGTTTTTAGCAAATACTCTGCGGTACTGTTGAGCACTTTAAAATCTCCTTCATGTTGTTCAAGCCCCTTTTCAAAAATCGGAATGCTACGTTTTTCACCATCAAAATATCCATTTGACAATCCGATCGAATAAGCAAGTTGGATGCTGTCCCCCTTATCGGCAATAACCGATATAGGATCCCGATAGGACTTCGCAATTTTCAACTTTGCCTCCTGCGTTGTTAGTCCATTATTGATGGTGCGCAAGAACTGTAAGCTGTCGCTAAGATAATTGACAACCCGTCCCATGGCAGAAAACTGATCACCCCTGATGGCAAATCGGGGAGTCGCCAAATGTGCCGAAACAGCTTTAAAAGATTTGACATTTAGCTCTTTTATGTCGGCGAAATTTTTACTTCCTTTAGCAATAAAGAATGTTCGCCAATTGGTAATATCATCCGGATAGGTCGCTTCAAAATTAGCTTTTCCCTGAGCATCCGTAGTTAGCTTTGGCTGCCAGAATGCATCATCGCGGAAGTTCACACGCATCGTATTTCCAGATTCCAAATAAGGCATATCCACAGCACCTGTCGATGCCGCAGAAGCTCCAGCTTTCATCTGAACCATCACCACGCCGTTGGCGGCCCGAGCACCGTATAATCCCAGCATAGATTGGTCTTTAATCACATTCAATGACACGATAGTCGATGGATCAAGACTTGAAATATCACCTTCAAAGGGGACTCCGTCTACTAAAATCAATGGTTTTTCATTGGGAGCCGGACTAGCAGCGCCACGAATACGAATCCCTGCTACAGCCCCCTGTAACATAGCCGTAGTCACCCCATCCATCCTAGCATTGATCGATTTCACTGCCGCAGTCAATGATTGTCTTTTTTGGACGCCATACCCCACAACAACCACTTCATCCAATTGATTTTCGCTTGGCTTTAACTCCACGAAATAATCTTTGCCACTGGAGACTTTGACTGTAGCTGTATTGTACCCTAAAGCAGCAATCTCAAGTACCGTATTTTGTCATCGGAGAGCTCGAGTTCCAAACTACCGTCAAAGCTTGTGAAATATCGTTTTTGTATCCGAAACACTCACCTTAGCCCCAATTAATGGCGTATCACCATCGTAAACCAAAATCCTTGCGACCTTATTATTCTTTCTTTTCGCTCTAAAATCTTCTCGGTCTATTTTTAAGAGCTGCGGATCAATCTCTTGCCCATGCCTTATAGAATCCCGCAATGGGTTTTCCACGGTACGCACAATAATTTCATCGCGTACAAGTTTGTAAGCCAATCTTGCCGCTTGGGATGCATTGCTCCATTGAATAGAATCCAGTCTGAGATAATTCATCCCATTGGCTTTGAGTTTGATTGGCAGGCTAAATGAAGTTGAATCATCCTTTACAATATGCAAAGTAACATCGCCGACCGGAAGATCCCCAAAAGTTCGATGTCCACCGTAAAACAGTCGAAAGTACATTCTCTCCTCTACATTCGTAGGTTCAATAAAGATCAATGCAGGTCGAATCCCTTTTTGTGCAGCATCATTGCCCAGAGTTAAATTCAATTTAAAAATAGCGTCTTTTTTCCTTTTTTTCACCGTAGCAAATTGTGCAAGTCCCGTGCTATTCTGCATGGTCTCTTGGAAAGTACGTTCTACGTTTGCCTTGATATCCTCCAAGGTCCATACCCTCTCCTGAAAATCTAAATTTGGCGTAAAATCATACAGATCAATCCGCAAAGGATTGCCATCCCAGCTTTTTTGCTTTTGGTAATTTTTATAGATGCTATATTGATAGCCTCCCTCAATTTCAAAACGTCCAATTTTCGCTGTGTCAACCATGAGGGTGCCTATTTTGGACACACCATTATACATTTCTGTCCTTGGAAATGGTCCCACCATCAGGGGACGGGAACCTGTGTCCGCAACCGGTTATCGTAAACAGTTTTTCTTATGGGATTGAGGTAGTAGAGATCTCCTGCTGTCTGGATATATGCCGGCATCTCAATCAATGCATTATTATTGGGTAATTGCCAGGCTCCAAAATTATTGGTTACTGTAATCAACTGGCGCTTCAATTCAGTCAATTCGTTAGTGTAGAGCTTACCACGTTCTTCTTTAGGTAAGCGGTAAACCAAAATCTGGCCTTTGCTAAATGCTTTGTCGGGGTAGTTAAAACCAATCGTATCCTGTGAGGCATTAAAGGAAACAATGACCTTTTTCCCCTTTTCAAGATAAAAGCCATTTACACGAATGTCGCGATCCTTGGTCCTAAATCTAAAATCATGCTGCCCCGGAGAAACTTCAAAAATAGTATTGTTATTTTGTTGGTCTTGTTTAGCATAAGTCAGTACACCGTCTATCCAGACTAAATGTATCCCCTGCACCGCACCATTTACTACGACATAAGGGGAAATCTGGCTCTTGACCGCATCCAGAGGAAGAGACTCCTGATAATAATCTTTGGGATATAAAACCGATAAAAAGCCATCGTATCCAACTGCATGTCTTTAGACCATTTTGCCCAATTTTGAAGAGCTCCCTGATGAACCTTCTCATCATCATCCAAACTAAAATTAAGATTTTGTGCGACTCTTGCCCTTCGCATCAGACCACCCATAGTAATATTTGGAGTGGTTGCAGACCTAAATTTTGAGGTAAAACCATAGGCCGTAATATCAACATCCTTCAACGGTTTACCATTCTTATCCGTAACCGAAAGCTCTACATCAGCCTTCTGCCCCGGATAAACTGTCGTCGCCGTGTTGACTGCCAAATTTAAATTCTTCTCCACATAGGGTAATTCTTCCTGGATAACTTTTGATTTTCCTCCAAAAAGATAGGTGATTTCCATGCTATACCCGTCTTTTCCACGGGCTAAAAATTTACTATTTAACGTGGTATGATAACCCGAAGCAATCGTACGACCAGCACGATGGACACGATACCAAAATGGAATCATAGCGGGATTATTGACATGCAATATCACCGAATCCGCAGTTCGATAAAACCGATAATTCAGTTGTGCCTGCTCTTGATCCTCTAGATATACACTTTTACTCAATCCATTCGACTTGACAACAATTTCTTCGGCCTGCCAAGGTATAGAAACCAAATTAGGTAAACTCAAATTTTCAGTCTTCAGCACTTCACGATGTTCACCTAACACCAGTAGCCGTGCAGTCGCTGGCATCGCAACACCCTTTTCGAAATACTTGATCTCTGCATGCCCGTCTTTTACAGCAATACGAATTTCTTTTTCGCTGTTGAGTATACTGAGGTCGAGACTTCGTTCAATTCTTTCATTATCTGAACTTAGATAAGTGCCAATAGCCCGAAATGTAAGACCAATGTCAGCCGGAAAAATTGAATCGGGTAATACAATTTCCTTTTCCGCTACATCTGCGAGCGAAATGCTCGTTTGCCATAATGTATCTGGAATAAAATTGACCTTATTGGACTCTATATCAAGCGTATAAAGTGGACTTGTCACAACACGCACATCTACTTTCCCATCATATATGGGCATTTCATTTTCATTTAAAGCTTTTAGTTTCAGTCGCACACTGTCTCCTTTAGCATATTTCGTCTTTTCGGACGTCATATTAAAACTTAGGCTTTTCAACTCATAGTCTTCATATCGGAAAGACTGTTGATGCAAGACGACTTTGGCTTTTGTAGATTCCAAAGAAATCCCATAATCTTTATCAAGGATAAGGCCAAGCCCCTTCAAATCAAATGCAAAGTTGTACATTCCCGGACGATAGGGAGCAAGTCGGGCCAAAACGGTATCTTTGGCATATCCATATCCACCTGTCAGACGTACGGTAATAGAATCACGGTAAGGTTTCCATTTTTCTTCCTCAAGATAAGCTTTAAATTTAACCTGCTCATTTGGCTTATACATTGGCTTGTTAAAAACCATAAAGCTTTCTGTCTGTTCAGTTTCTTGTTTATGAAAGAACCTCTTAATCTTAAACTTTGTTCTAAGCCAGCTATTTTTGATCCCTTTCAATAATGGAACCCTGTCTTTGTAAGGCCAACTCCGTTCTACACTCAGGTAATGATAGACACCCTTATGTTCAATACTGACGATATCGTCACTATTTGCATTGGCAGCTTTATAATAATGTAACTTCTTATCGAATGACATGCGACGTCCCTTCACTTTTACTTGGGCATCTTTTATAATCGTTCCCAGAGAATCGTATAGACAAATCGCAAAAATTTCTGCCGGAACAATCTTGACATATAGGTTATCACTAATCAATTCCTGATAAATGAGATCAGCTCCACTGGCGCGGACCTGAACATAATTACCAGGGGGTAAAGTCGGCTGTGGACCTCCGGCCTTATACTTAAGAAAAAAATCGCTGAGCATAGCTTCATCGAATTTCTTTTCTCCCAAGTGAATTTTTTTTAAAACTTCTGGGCTCAGTTTATAAATATAATAGTCAGAAGATCCACGCGGACTATTGAATAAGTTCGATTGCCCACAAAGGACAGCAGAATACAGAACAGCTAAAAAGCATACAACAATTGATTTCCATTTCATGTTTAAGATACTGGCTAAATTCTTTTAAAAATAGATAAATTTACCTAAAGCCAGTACTAGATTCTTCCATCCAGCACTTCAACTTTCGTGCAGGATGCGAAGAATATCGAAATTCCATAAACGGAGAAAAAAATTACAATTTCAACCTAACTTTGATTGAATCTATAACTTCAGTGTCCGAGGAAAGTCACCAGCTCCCGAACCGGAGGAACGATTGACCAAAGGCGGCTCCTCACCATATAGGGTATCGCGGGCGATGACTACCTTCTTGTCGAGATCTACATAGCTAATGATATAATTGCGCTGATAAGCTTTATCTCTTTGGCCGATTTTATTAACATACTCACCTTTTTCCTGCATGTCCATCGCTATCATAACAATGCCTTTGACAGCATCACCGGGATAATTATCTACTGTTCCCAATGCCTCGTTCCATTTTCCTTATAAGTTATTCCCAAATCACCGGCACCGCCATTTTCAAGAATTAGACAGCTCTTCCCCAGTCTACTGTGGACAATTGTACTGGATATTTATAAATAGCGGTATGATCGCCAAAACCTGCTAAAATTCGGGAAGATAATTGTTCTGTTTTTTCCTGATCCGCCTCCATATTTCCCAAAAGACGATAAGCCCATATACCGATACCAATTGCTGCAACCAATACCAGGCCTACAAAAGTGAATATTGCTTTCTTATTTCCCATAGTTCTATTTTATTTAATTAATTACCAATCAAATATACTTTGTCTATATGCTCATTTTCACCCTTTTTACAATTCGCTTGACCTGCTTTATTATTTGCTGCGCTTGCGTAAATAAACGTTATAAAAAAAACAAATACTCGAACCTCTGCAGTCCAAGTTTTCAACAACATGAGATAATAAGAACTGCCACTATTTTATTTTTATCATAAATCGATAATTCATACTGACACATAGCTGTCACCCTGTGATTATATCTTTGTTTAACCTTAGTAGGAAAAGAAAAATATTAAACGAAAAAACAATTCCAGTGCGAAGGCTATTAGTAGGATAACTAATCGAATTTTAAATTATTACAGTAAAAAACATGGAAACATTACCACAATTAAAAGAAGAATTAGCGAATGAATATCAAATTACAAAAACTTTATCGCACTTTTCCCTTAAGGCAAGAATGAATATGTCCCACATGAAAAAAGCATGAAAATGATGCGTCTGGCAACCCACTTAGTCGAAGTTTTCGAATGGCCAAGTACCATTTTAAAGACTTCAGAACTTGACTTTGCCAAAAGTGCTTATGTGCCAACAAGTCTATTGACCCGGGATGATCTCTTAAAAAAATTAGACGAAGATTACGAAGCCGGAAAAAAGGCTTTAGAAACAGCTAAGGAGGAAGACTTAATTCCAAGCTGGACCATTAAAAATGACGGCCATGAACTGGCAAGCTGGAGCAAATACGGTGCTATTCGTCACTCATTAAACCAGATTACACATCACAGGGCACAATTAGGTGTTTACTATAGACTCAATGATATTCCCCTTCCAGCAAGTTATGGCCCCTCTGCCGATTCACTGAATTTCTAAAAAGCTAGCTGTTGGAATGAACATACGACATCTAGATGTCGTATGTTCATTCTACGCCGGACAATAGGTATGTGCGACAACACCACCTGGAAAAACCTGCGCGTGCATAAGCTTTAGTTCACAGGGTTTGGAAAGACCGTCAAAGATGGGCAGCCCAGTACCCAATGCAATTGGATGTGTGATCAAATGATACTCGTCAATTAATCCGGTTTCAATTAAACTTCGCATAAATTCAGCTCCGCCATGCGCCAATATTGGCTTCCCAGATTCTGCTTTTAGTGCTTTAATTCCTTCAATGAGACCTGCATCAAAAACCCGGGCATTCATCCAGGAGGAATTTGCAGGAAGCTTTGTATTGTTTGCGAAATCTTTTGTTTTGGGATGATAGCCCTCTTTTGTAAAGACAGCTTTAGGGATTTCATTCATTGCTGCCGCAAAAGGATTTGTCGAAGCAGGCCAATAGGAAGCCATTACTTCAAAGGTCTTTCGACCCATTAGATGAATGCCGGCAGATTCACAAATATTTAAAACCCATGCGCTAGAATGATCGTCGCCACTTTTAAACATCCAATCAAGTTCACCGTGGATGCCCGCAACAAATCCATCGATGGAAATAGACATTTTCATTATTAATTTCCGCATAACAAAAACTTTAGTTTTTAATAAAACAAATCCAATTTAAAATTGGGTTACTGTCTCTCAAAATTAAACCATTTCATTCGACGTACAGCGGGGACAAACCGTCAATATAGAAGGGCAATTATGACAGCCCTTTTTCTGCCCCTTACCCTCCTCAAGGGTAAGCATAAAATCTAAATAGTGCTTTTTCTTCGCGAAATGCTGATCATCCAATAACTTTTTATAGACCGAGATGGCATTAAAAGAATTTGAAGATTATCCTCATTATAACGATCTACATTAAAATATATTAATTCCTTATTGATATATGTGTCCAATGACGTAAGCAACGTATCATCCAATTCGTCTTTGCTTCCAGAAAGTGCCATAAGTGTTGCCAGTTTCTTTTTTAACTCCCCTTCCATAGGTTTGACGTCTCGCAACCTAGCCTCAATATCTGCGAAAGGCAAAGTCTGAAATATAAACCGGGTGTTCTCCGTCATGTCAGCATAAAGTTTTTCTGCCTCTTCATAATTTTTATCGAAAAAAGCAAAATCATAATATCTCCGTTCAAACTCTTCACACATCCCCTGGTTATCCGCTAAGCGTGCAAAATAAGAGTGGATCTGTTGGTTATAGAGGGTAATTTTATGCTCCGTAGCTACAATATTGTTTTCAATTTTCCCCAGTAATTCGAAGGCATCCGCAGCACGATATTTTATACCATCGTAGTCAAACGACTTTAACTTTAATTCGCCTTTGCCGATTGCTTCAACGACATACTTATCATTTTTCAGGCTATTAAGTTCATATAATGCGTCAACTCTACTATCGGCAAATAATTCATCAAAAGTCGGCTTTGACTGTTCCTGAAAAATTGGCGTTTCACCTTTTCGCACAGGATGATTGTAGTCATAGAAATCATTGAATCTTTGATCAACAGCATACTTGTTCATCCGATTTTCAAAATCCGCACTGAAAGATGCTATTTCTAACAGCGAAGGAGGATGTTGATACTGTACCTGCGCAAACAACTTGTCCGAAATCTGGTTTGTTACCGCAGCACGATTAGCTAGCAATTCAATAGCAGGTGCGTTGTTGATTTCTTTCTTGACAATATTAAGCTGCTGTAATGCCTTTACCCGATCTTCATCCGACGGATGAGACGACCATTGATCTTCAAGATTTAATTTCGATTTATCATATTTTTTTTTTAAAGTCGCTAATTCGATCTGGGGAAGACCATTTCGCACTTGATATCTATTGCGTTCCGCAAACAGGAGCATGACATAGCGATGCTCGGGATAAATATTGCGACTGCGGATATTTTCAGAAAATTTGCTATCATAGAAGGTAAGCACATTATTTAGTGCATGATTTGCAAAACTCAAGCGCAGCAGCGAATCAGCCAAAGCCTGGGAACCGGCAACATGTGCCGCAATCTCATCCGCATGAAATTCCATCTCTCTCGATAATGCCAAATAATTGAGATTTACATATTCGTAAAGATGCTTCAAAATATGCTGAATCTGTTGGATAATAAACACTGATATGCCAATAAAAATCGCAGTGTACCCACTGATGTTGCCCCATTTATCAAACATATTATCCAGCGATTCATTCTTATACAGCATATTGTAGATAATCTGATTAACATGGTAAACATAGCTACCCACTTTCATGCTCTTTTGTGAGAAGTGTCCAAACTCGTGTGCAAGAATAGCCTTTAATTCCTGTTGAGTAACTGCATTCACCAGCCCCACACCAATCTGAAGATTTTTCTTAATGGGTAAAAACATACTCCAAAAACTAGAGTCATAGAATACAGATGCATTGACCTCATGCGATAGAAAAACTTTCTTTGGAAAGCTGGTATCAACTTCTTTTACGACCTCATGAATAAGTGCGAATAATTGTGGTTCGTCGCGCTCATATATCTGCGTAAGATGTCCCGTATCAACTTTTGTTGACGCAAAAACAAATTTTAACAAAAAGAACAGTATAGTCAGACCTGTAGCGAGTAAGCCCAAACATAAAATTGCAGTGTAAAACATGGGCTTGGCGGTGAAAATCATTATTCCAAGTATGGTAAAACCAACAGTAATACCTATTGCCAAGAGCAGTAGAATAACGTAAGTAATCGCAAACACAACAATAGATAAAATTGTTTTACGCGCGTGTTTCCTAAAGTTTGTAGATACTTGTACCTTCATAAATTGTTTATAAAGCAAGGATAATTGACTATATAAATCTAAAAAATAAAATCCACTTGCCTATAAGTTTACAGCAAACCAACTTTGCAAACTTATCCGATAAAATACCAATCAATGCATTATGCCGCAAACCCACGTACATCTTAAATTGCTAATAACCTTTTTGTAAAGAAACCTCATTGAGCAAAGGTCGCCCGTCAACCATTCTTCGATAGTTATCCACCACTTGTAAGACGGAAGAGCCAATATTTGTCCTACTCGCAACATGCGGGGTTATCACAATGGATGGGCAATCCCAAAAGGGATGATCTTGCGGTAATGGTTCTTGATGAAATACATCCAGATATGCTTCGGCAATTTTCTTTTCCATCAATTGCATCCAACAAATCACTTTCCACGAGATGTTCCCCTCGACCAACGTTCACGAGTACAGTTTCTTTTGGGCACAAATTGAACAAATCACAACTTAGAATTCCCTTTGTTGCATCGGTCAATGGTAGGATATTAACCATAAAATCCGTGTCTTCAAGGGCAGAACGAAGTCTTTTCATTCCAGTAAACGAATTCACTCCCTTAAGATTTTTAGGTGAATTAGCCCACCCATTTACGTTGAATCCCAATTTGGACCAACCTTTCAGCCACATAACCACCAATTTCGCCTAATCCTAAGATAGTAACCCTGGTTTCACCAATTGATTTGTATAGCAAGGGCTGCCAATGTTTCTTTTCTTTTTCGTTTATATAAGCCGAAAACTTCTTCATCGAATGCATCAAGCAAGTCAAAACATGTTCAAACATATCGCTTTTCAACATGGGATCGATAATCCTACAAATGCGGAGATGGGATGAAATACTTTTGGGAAAAAGGTGATCTATTCCGGCGCCCCAGACTGGATAACTTTTAAGTTTGGAAAATGAGTGTAATAATCTGCTTCAGGTTTCCAACAAAGCGCAAATTCGACCGCATCATAATTTTCAATCTCAGGGAAGATCTCCACCTTTATTTCAGGTAAATATTTATTGATTTCTACCTTCCACTCCTCGGCCCTGGCCCTATTCAGTATTAATGCTATACTCATGTTTTGTTGGTTTACACGAAAATAACATTTTATGCCGATCTATCGTTTGCTTTCTTGGGGATTCTTAGTCTTACGTTTTCAAAAAATTTTGTGATGATTTCCTTTATTTAGACAAAACAGTGGGCTAGCTGTCTGCCCAAATTAGCTGAAACAATCGATTCTATTAAAAAACAAAGTTTAGAATCTATTTTAATCGTAAATTGGTGGAGGACATCCATAAACACAGATTCAGATGGCACTCAAACCGAATTATCCTAATAAGCCTAATCATTTTTAAATTCATCATGCAATACCAGTTGATTAGCCCAACCTACGAATTGCAGCGCGATGAATTCTTACATATAGATCAAGCAAACCATTTAGCTTGGGGCTACCTTTCCGTACCACCATTAACATCGTGGATTTCCTATCTCATCAAAATACTGGGCAATTCTGTCTTTGGATCAAGTTTTTCCCGGCACTTTTCGGAGCCTTAACGATTCTTATCGTTTGGAAAACAATAGAATCGCTGAAAGGAAATCTATTTGCACAGCTCTTTGGAAGCTGTTGTATTATGTTTTCTGTACTATTCCGTTTGAATGGTTTATATCAACCTAATTCATTTGATGTCTTATGTTGGACCTCCATATATTACTGTATAATAAAATATTTAAACAACAGACAATCCAAGTGGTTATTTTATATGGCTATTGTTTTTGCGCTTGGATTTCTAAATAAATATAACATCGTATTTCTGATCTTAGGTTTGATCCCCGCAGTCGCTTTGGTTCCAGAACGAAAAATATTTACAGAAAAAAAGTTATATTACGGAATACTCATCGCCCTACTATTTATCCTTCCCAATCTAGTATGGCAATACAAAAATAACTTCCCTGTATTTGTTCATTTCAAGGAACTCCAAGATACGCAACTTGTCCATGTTAACCGATGGAGTTTCATAAGGTCTCAATTTTGGTTTTTTTTCGGGACCTTTCCCGTCCTCATTTTTGGATTATATGCACTGCTGAAACATCCTGCATTTAAAACATA
>JAMRYI010001494.1:0-22250 GCA_029231635.1 Ditylenchus weischeri | reverse complement strand
GCTGATTTTTGGAACCCTATTCTTCACTAGCGCCCCACATACCTTCTGTTGTACAGTGGAGTCCCGATTCAGAGTACACCCTGGGGACCAGCCCAAGTGTACACTAAATCGAGGGGTACACTTGTCCCCTCCAATTCATAAAAACTCCTAATCCTTGAACTTCCGTACGGATTGTTTAAATTGGTTTCTAGCAAAACTATTCCTAAAATTAAATTCTAGGCCTTGTTTTGCTAGAAACCTAGTTGAAAAATCCGTTCTGAACTTCAAAGATTAAGAAAAAAAATTGAACTGGCGGAGACAAATTTGAACAGATGAGCATGCTTCTCTAAAAATTGAATGAAAAAGGTATTAAAAAATGAGTTTGAGGCAACAGAGTTAACCGCTCCTCTGTTGTGGAATAGTACAGGGTGGCCCAAGAAAATCCCCTGATTAAAAAAGCTCATATCTTTTTGTAGGAGCCACATTTTAAAATTCTGTTTTTACAGATAGTCTTAGAATCCTGTGGGACTCATTATTCTGCTAAATTCACGGAAATTTTTTGACCAAATTTGCCTTGGTCCCCCCTGTTGTCCAGAAAATACCGATTTTTACACTTTTCGGACTATTTCCTGGACAACAGGGCTCCCAAATGTCCTTATTAATAAGATTTGTCCTTATTTTGGGACCCCAAATCTTATTTTTTTTCAAAATTTTACGTTGAAATCTTATTTTCGGTGGTCAAAAGAGCAATAAGCACTGGATAAATGCCATTTTCCCCAAAATACCCTAAATATCCTTATTTTCAAAATTTTGATTTGGCAGCCCTGAGAATAATGAATCCTACAGGACTCTAAGACTATCTGTAAAAACAGAATTTCAAAATGTGGCTCCTACAAAAAGTTTACAAATTTTTTAAATCAGGGAATTTCTTGGGCCACCCTGCACCTTTTATCTATATATTCCACTGGTTTTTTTCTGACATTTTTTGGTTTCTTTGGGATCTCGCGTATTTTAATTTATTTTCATAACTTTTTACAAAAAAAGCTTTTCTATTAGGTCTATCGATAAGTTCGTGCGCATTTTTTCAATCCAATTTTTATCCACAATTTTGACAACACAATGCAACATCCACCATACAGTCCGGATTTGGCTCCCACCGACTTTCATCTCTTCCTATCGATGCAGAATCAGCTGAGCGGGAAAAACTTTAAGGACGAAGCGGAATTGGAAGAGTGGATCCAAGAATTCTTTGACTCAAAACCTGTGAATTTTTATCGAGATGGAATCAACAAGCTACCAGGAAGATGGGCAGAAGTGATTGAGAACGGTGGCAAGTATATTGGCGAATGATATATCAAACGATAGCCCGTTAAATTCTCTACATGATGGTGTATTACATGTTGCATTGTGTTGTCAAAATTGTGGGTAAAAATTGGATTGAAAAAATGCGCACGAACTTATCGATAGACCTAATATAAAGATTTTAAAAGGTGGTTGTAAAAATCTCTTCTGAAGGGTTTTTTTCACACTCAATAATTTTTACACAACCTACTTTTTTTGTTTGTTCTTGTGTATTTTTGATCGTTGTTGTTGGCCGAATAAACAAATTATTTTTTAATGCAGTCGAACCTCGATATAACGACACCCCAAGGGACCGGCCTCAGGGTGTCGTTAATTAACTTAACCCATTGCCATATTTTTTACGCCATTTTTGCTCGAAATTTATTTATTTATTCATTATTATTATTATCAAACACATCATGATCCCATTCGGAGTCAATTTCACGACGAACAACAATTTCTCCATTCACTGATACAAACACTTCAGACACATGTTTCCACAAGAAGAATAAAGCATTTGGAGCGGTCCTTAAAGGGGCATTCCTACACTAATAAGAGGTGGTGCCCGCCAATTTTAATTTTTTTCCCAATCATTGAACTTTTGTGCGGATTTTTCAACTTGGTTTCTAACAAAACAAGGCTTAGAATTTAATTTTAGGTATGGTTTTGTTAGAAACCAAGTTGAAAAATCCGTACACAAGTTCAATGATTAGGAAAAATTTTTGAATTCCTGGGCACCACCTCTTATTAGGGAACATCCATAAATTATGTCAGACTGACAGGGGGGGGGGTTCCCGAAAACGGCCTGTCAGTCTGACATAATTTATGTATGTTCCCTTAGCGTGGGCATGCCCCTTTAAACAAAAAAAGTAGAACCTAAATGGATGAAAAGTGGAGTGAAAGAAGAACCAAGTTCTTGCAACCATGAGACGAATTCATTATCGTTTTGGAGTCGAGTAAGTTAAAGAGTCCTCGCAAATTGAGATGCTGGCTCTATTCACCTTTAAGGGGCCACATTTTTTTCCTTGGTCCCCTCTGTTGTTTGTTGTCTGCATCACCGTAAATTGTCGTTATATTGCCTTTTTTAGGAATTGCTTCGTTATGGTTCGCATAAAGCTCTTTGATTCTATCGTACGTCCCGATGTAGCGTCTCTTCGTCTCAAACAGTTGCTTTCATACAACACTGAACAAGTAATGTTTTCAAGGTTTCGAGCTTTCTAATATTTAATTTTTATAGGCTATGAGTTTCTTATAAGAAAATGGTTCGTTCAATAGGCTATAAGGACTCTATACGCATTCGCGCACGAAAAATATGCCTTGTCCATTGGAATTTTCATGTTATTATCGTTCCTCGTGTTAAATGTATTTCTAGTGAAAGGTGTATGTCGGACTTAATGTCTTCTGATGTTATCCATTTGAAATTAGTATGGACAATAAAATATTTGCGTGGCTTGACTTGAAAATTGTCAAATTTTGCATATCATAAGCATTATTGCCATAAATCGTTTCGTCAGGTTTATTTCTTTACCGTTAAATTATGATGTATAAACTGATTCTAGATAATTAGAAAACATTCCCCTGAAAATACATACAAACAAGTGTGAAGGTCAGTGGGCTCATATGAAACATAAAGTGAAAAGGCTGTTTGGAACCAGTGATTCTCTGATTGCCTCCTACGTGCAAGAAGCTGTGTTTCGCCAAAATTGTCGGGCCAAAGGATGGAATTTCCTGAAATGTTCTTTAAACAAATATCTGTCATATATAATGTCTAGTAAAAATTGTGTAGTCGAATAAAAGGTTCGTATGGAAGTCGTATACAGGGTGATCAGACTTTTTCTTACACATTTGTTTTGTCCATAACTTTTCAAATAGGCACTCATTTTTTTAGCGACGGCTCATTCGAAAGCCCTATCTTTACCATTTAGTTTTAAAAAAAGATTGAATTAATTCGTCCGAATTTCGCTGAGATAAGGCCATTTTAACAAAATGAGTGATTTTGATACCTGCTTTTTCAGAATGTCGTTCACAAATCAAGACAAGGCACGTTTTATTATCTGGATGACGGAATGCGGTGATAGCTGTGCAAGTTCGATTTTATGCAAGTCCGACCATTTCCCTATGAGATGGATGGGTCGCGGCTCGCGACACTCTCCTTGGCCTGCTCGCTCTCCGGACCTTACTCCAATGGACTTTAGAGTTTTGAGAGTGTCGCGAGCCGCGACCCATCCATTTCATAGGGAAATGGTGGTCCAGATAGTCTCGAACTTGCATAGCTATCATCGCATTCCATCATTCAGATAACAAAACCTGCCTTCTCTTGATTTGTGAACGACATTCTGAAAAAGCAGGTATCAAAATCACTCATTTTGTTAAAATGGCCTTATCTCAGCGAAATTCGGACAAATGCAATCTTTTTAAATAAATGCTAAAGATAGGGCTTTCGAATGAGCCGTCGCTCAAAAAAATGAGCGCCTATTTGAAAAGTTATGGACAAAACAAATGTGTCAGAAAAAGTCTGATCACCCACCCTTCGTTTGATTCGACGGCATATCAAGAGAGGGACAACCATTGTTTCGGTCGAGTGGCCGGCATATCAAAAGCTGGGGGAAAAAACTACCTGGATGGATCCTATTGCAATGTAATAAGTCATGATTTTTGAGGTGGATGTTACAATCGAATACAGTCTACTCTCGATATAGTGTAGGTGCAAAAAGTTAGTTACCGCCTTGGGTCCGACAGTTTTTTACCTCTATTCTTGAAAACTTTTACCAAATATGATTCGTCAGTCTAATCAGAAACATCGCAAGGATTCCGATTTTGCCGATCGTTTTTGTAAATGGCAACAGTTTTGCCGAAAAGACCCGCGCCTCACGATATGGTGTAGTGTTGTTTTTAAAAAAGGCTACACTATATCGAGAGGCGCGGGTCTTTCAAAACTGTTGCCGACAAAACGATCGGCAAATCCTGATTAGACTGACGAATCAGATTTGGTAAAAGTTTTCAAGAATAGACGTAAAAAACTGTCGGACCCATGGCAAGGAACGAACTTTTTGCACCTACACTATATCGAGAGTAGACTGTAGTACCAAAATTATGACAAGACTTTAAAGCCGTAGTGCATTTCCATAAAAACTTGAAAAGTTTCTGAAACTTGGATAACTTTGCTGCTGATTCTTCAATCATAAGACAAATTTTTAAAGTAGAATACCCAAAATAAGGCAACACTTTTTTGTCCCAAATAGGGGGGTGTTGGGGGCCCGTTTATTAGGGTATTTACGGTATTTGGAGCGGAGAAAAGTATTTTTACGGCAAGAAAAAGGTTTCCGCCAAAACAAGCAAGTCAATTGGAAACAAAAAACAAGCAAGAAGCGTTCTTTATAAATATGGGCTAATATCTAGTAAACATAGAAAAAACCAGTGTACATCAAAGACAAACCAACAAATTGTCTCATTTTCTTGATAGGCACTATATGTTGTATGTAATTTCACCGCATTTGCACAAGTATCAGTAGGTTTTATCGGCAGCAGCCATTACTCAAATGAGCGCGCTCACCCCCAACCTTTGAAGTTCCGCCCCAAAGCGTAGATCATCTTGCTCGGAGGTCAAGTACCGAGGTACACCCAGCCTTTGCTCCAGCCTTAGAAGGTCGGCATACACTTCAGCATCCTGCAACCATTCCTGCACTATACATTCCTCGATGCTCAGTCGTTGTTCTATCTGAAAAACAGAAAATTGCTTACAGTTGGTAAAGGCTAAGTTTTTTAATTTAGCTTTAAATTATATTCGTAGTTCAGTTCAAGCTTTTGGACTTGGAAAGTACCGGGTTGGCAAAGAAATTCCCAGCATTTCTATCAACTTTTGGTAGACGTCGAACTTCGACAAACGGTTTTCGGCAATAGCCCTAGAAAAAATATACATTTTGTTTGGTATATAATGTCAAAAACACGATTTTTGCTTGGTCCCCCCTTATGGTTTAGGCCTTGCCCATCCAGAGGGCACCCACAGATCAGGACCCAAACCACAGGAGGGAACAAGCGAAAATCGTGTTTCTGACATTGTATACCAAACAAAATGTATATTTTTGTAAGACTATTGCCGAAAACCGTTTGTCAGTCGATTTTTTATAATTGGCAAAACAACATGAATTTTTGAACCTCTAAATACAAATCTGAATTAACTGTATGATTATCTGCAGATCGGCTTATCTTGGTCCCCCAAGGCAAAAATTCGAATTTCGGTCAAATTATTTTTTTGTCAAAAATGACTTTTCCCAGCATAAAAACATCTTTTACATGCGTTAGAGCAGCTAAGTCGTCGAAAAAACATCATTTAAAGAAATTTTGGCAGGGTTCGGAATACTACAATTCCGAAGGACAACAGGCGCCTATCGGCGCCATATCGTATTTGGAAATTTTAATAAAATACATCCAAATACTCCCCTGATTACCCCTTCCTAAGTATCCCCCTGCTGCCTACCGTTTCCTGTGTACCCCCTCCCAGCTACACCCCTACACTCGTCAAAAAAGTTATAACTGGTGCAACGGGACAACTCATGATATTTTCCCATAAAACCCCTAATTTTCAACTTCAAGTCGTAAAATCTCAAATTTTTTACAGTAATCTTTAAATCTGAATGTAAAGGGGGTTCTATACGACAATCCGGTGCCTGATCCCCGTTGTTTTTTTCGAGAAAATGCCTTGATCCCCTGTTGTTTTAAGAGAGAAATTCAATTTTTTATTCTTACAATAATTTTCGCATTTGACATTTTCTCGAAAAAAAAAACAACAGGGGGGACCAAGGCATATTTTGGCACCGGATTGTCGTATAGACCCGTAAAGGGTCCTACGCCGTTAAAAGGGCTTTCAAATAAGTACAAACTCGCGTAATAATATATATATCAGAAAAAAAGCTATAACTGGTGCAACGAGACCACTTAAAAGCGTTACCCATCCACCCACACATATTAAATACTATATACAGTTACGGACAATTGATAGTACACAGCTCATTATTTTTCCTACTTCGACATTTTTATGACAAAGTTATGACCACTAACATGAAAGTGTCGATTTCTAGTCAAAATCATAGGAAATCTAAGGAAAATAGTTGTTTAGTCTCATAAATATTAGCTTTTCTCAACCTTTTTCTATCGAAAGTTACACTCCTAAAGGCCTTAGTTTCTCATGAGCCATCAACCAACCTGTTATGATCTAAAAAACATTGATTAAAGTTATCTTTCATAAACCAAGTAGTTGTTTCATAAAAACCAACTTTTCTCAATGTTATTCAAATAGTAACAAGTTGGTTGAAGGACCATTAGAAACTAGAAGAGTAGGGCTACAAGCAAGTTGAAAGAAATAAAAAAGTTACTAAGATATTCACCGAGAAAACCACGTTTTAAAAATTAGATTGGAGAATTCAGAAATTAGATGGGAGATTTCAGACTTTAGAGGGGTGTTTTCAATTTGATCCAAAAAATATGTGCTGTGTACTATCAGTTGTCCGCAACTGTAGGGATTCCGAAGAAAAACTGGTGAGAAGTCCGAATTCCATAAAAGCCTGAGTCAATTGGCTGCACACTGTTCGATAAGAGGCAAATTTAAAATTTTTGTACAAATCAAAAGACTTTTATTGTTTCAATTTCGCGCTCAAAGTAAAGTGCAATTGTGTTGTCAACTTTGTTTCCTGAGATTTGCGTCTTGTTGTGATTGACCGCTTGATGCAATTTTTAGTATCTGTGTAGCTCGTGAGCTTGAATCACCGTGAATCGCGATCTATTTTGTTTATAAACAAGACAGACATGATTTACATTATTCGAACGACTCTTTTGCTGCAAGCCGAGTCACATTTGAATCGAATGATTAATTTACTTATTCGAAGTGTCAGGAAATCTGTCGTAAATCTCTTTTTGCAGCTATTCTGTCGAAAATGTTCAAAATCAAGGCTATCGCTACGCTGTATGTGGAGAAGAATGAGCACGGAGAAGCGGAGGAGCTGAAGACAATCAAGCTGCAGGTGCCTCGAGGAACGACGGTGCGTGATTTCGTCACTGAGGCGCTGAAGAAAGCTGGTCTCGGAAGTTCCTTCGGCTGCGTTGGCGTCCAGTACTCTAGCAAGAAATTCGACAAGTTCCTGGATGTTGGCTACGATGAAATTGTCAAAGATGGGCGTGAATACACCGTCAAGGTCATCTGGAGTTTGCTTGCCATCAAGGTTGGTCATTTCTTTTACAAACAAACCATTTCAACTGATTGACTAGTATTTTAGAAAATGGAGGACAAATCAGAGGAAGGAGTAGCCACTGTCTCGCAGAAAGAGGATATTGACTTGAGCACTTGCAAGAGCCATGGAGATGGCGATGGAAACTCCTTGAGCTGCTCCACTGGGTTGGCTACTGAGGTTAGTTTTTAATTTCTCTGTTTGTTTGTTCTCTCTTTTTATTAACCGAAGCATATATTTCAGAAACTCGATGACATGAGCGAGCATCATGCTACTTATGCTGAAGTCGTCAAGATGGGTGCTGAAGATAAGGTATATCTGGTTGATTGATAAATCTAAATTTGGAATATTTTGAACTTAAAAAGTTTTCCGGTAAAAAAAAGTTTACCTTTTTAGCCCGAAAAATACGTCAGTTTTTTGTATAAACTCATATTTGAAGACGTTTTTATTGCAGGACATCGAGGTGCTGAAGGAAGACGATCTGGCCGTGGAAGCGTCCAAGGAAGTTATGGAAATGAATGAGACTTTCGAAACGCTGAAGCAAGCCGAGGAAATCAAGGAAGATGTCGAGGCGCCCAAGGAAGAGCAGAATCTCAGCAAGGTGACTTTCTCGGAGCAAGTGGTTGTCTTCAACAAGCTCGAGCAGGTAAACTATTGTTGACGTTAGTCGGTGTAAATGTCCTTTTTTGATATTTGCAGAACATCCAGGAAGATGAGAAGATTGGAGAGATCGCTTGTGAGGCGCCGCCATCGACTCCACCGCCAGTTGCAGCTGTCAAGAAAGGATGGTTCGGCAATGTCTTTTCTCCCTCTTCTGCCAACAAGCGCTAGTATGCTCTCGGTGGACAATTTCTCTTTTGCGATGAACTTCTCTTCGGTTATGCGTCTGATATCACAGACAAATATTCCATTTTTCTCGTTAACTTCCATAGATTTTATGAAAATGTTTTTGCCCGTGATGTTTCCTGAAATAAATCGTTGATTCTTTGAGGTTATTTTAATGAGACGATCGTGTGGATGTAAATTCTAGGTGTAATTTGGTCTTGTCCGAGAAAGTCTCTTATCGGGTCCATTAGCCGGTTGAGTGGTATGTGTGGGTTTTTGTCTTGTTGAGTTTATCGTTTATCTTGTGCTCACTGACACTAGATCTTTTGCAAAAAACAGCCAGAGCAGTTTGTAAAATTAGTTACACCTTAGATTTGCCAAACTATTTATCAATATGCAGTGTAACGTTGATTTCATGGAACAAATATATTGGATTAAAGTAATGTAATTATCGATAAAGTGACCTCAGATCTAGAGTAACCTATCGGAGTTTTTTTGAATCGTTCATTTAACCGAAGGATAAGTAGGCCCTGATACCCATTCACTAAATCGAGTTTGGACTATATCTAGAAAAAAAATTTTCGAGACATTCACCCGGCCTTCTTTATGAGCCTGTTTAAACAGCTTTATTAAGAATTGTTCTCACCTGCACTTTCAACAAGCTCTGAATGAGATCAATAGCTGTGGGACTAATCCCTTTCCAGGCATCTGCCGGGAACATAAATGCAGCATTCTGTATCTGCTCTGCTATTTCCTCGTCGTCATTGAAAGGGAATGTGCCCGAAAGGGTCACGTAGATTATCACTCCCACACTCCACATGTCCAGACTTTTGTTGTAGCCTGAAAGAAGTTAGAATTTCGTATTTTATATATAGCTAGATTTCTAAAAAAATCTACGCGGTATTAAAATCCGCTATTACTTCTACACCATCAAAAAAAGATCTACGTACCCTTTTTCTTGAGCACCTCAGGGGCTAGGTAAGCAGGAGTGCCGACGATAGTCTTTCTGAACTGAGCATCGCCAATGAACCTGGCGTAGCCGAAGTCGCATAGTTTGGTCTGGGGGAAGTTTGAGTGAAAGTCTGAGAGAAGCACATTTTCTGGCTTGAGATCACAATGGGCGATTCCTCTAGAGTGGAGGTAGCGAAGAGCACTTAGAATTTGCATGATCAGGAACTTGGTGGAGCGTTCGTTCAGGCGACCAGTTGCCTGAAATTAAGTAGAAGATAGTTGACTGTAGAGCAATATAGTTAACTAAGCAGTTGGGAATCGATCTTGTTAAATTTTTCGAAAAATCTGCCTCCAGGTAGTCTATATACCACCTGGACACCATTTCTATCTACCAGCGATATTATTTTTGGTAATTTTTACTCCAAGGGAATTTCCAGCTGGCCTACCTGGCTGAGTATCATCTCTAGCATGTCACCGTTCATCTTCTCCATGACCACAAATATTTTGTCTTTGGTTTCGAACATGCTCTCCAGCTTGATAATGCCCTGATGGTCGACTGCCTGCAGGATGGCCACTTCTGACTTCAGCGTCTCCACACCAGCATTGGACTTTTTGGATAAGCGGTCTTTGGCGATCACCTGGTAAAATAGTCAATAGAATAGTAAATAAAAATAGGCGGGTCGAAACTCAGAGTAAATTACCTTTACAGCGACCTCCCTGCCAGACTGCCGATGAATGCCGCCATAGACAGTGCCGAACTGGCCGGAACCCAAGACTTTTTCTCTCAATACCTAAATTTTTGATTGCCATAAAGTTTACTGTATTATTTGAGAAAAGATAATTTACCTGATACAACTGGGAGAACTGTAGAGCTGGCTCAACATTCGATGGATCAGTGCGTGAAGGAGGCGGCTGTAAGGACTGTTGAAGGGCCTGAAAATAAATAATTTAGGCGGTGAAATTAGCCTGAAAATTGCTCTTTTGGTTGAAAAAATGTTTCGGCAATGACGAACTATTTTTGTGGAGTTCTTTTTTGCCAGCGCTGCGGATCCGAGGTTTGGAATGCTGTATTCAGAGTAGAGCAGGAGCGGAAAAGTGCAGATCATACA
This sequence comes from Ditylenchus weischeri, assembly GCA_029231635.1. Taxonomy (NCBI): domain Eukaryota; kingdom Metazoa; phylum Nematoda; class Chromadorea; order Rhabditida; family Anguinidae; genus Ditylenchus; species Ditylenchus weischeri. Next base: position 11,824 of record JAMRYI010001494.1, on the reverse strand, counting down.
GCAGTGTTCATTACCTATGCCGGCCTACCCTGAGCTTAAGAACAAGCCAAAAAATTGGGCAGCTGGGGACTGCAGTTGTCCTTATACCGGAATAGTTATTGGGATACTCAAAAACCTGGCCCTGTTGACCTTATCTAGCTAAGGAGGGACGCTGACTGTGACCTGGATACTTTTCAATGAATTTTTTTCTTGTAGAGCATGCCCAAGTTTCTGAGAAATCCGGCTCCCCCAGCTCTGAAGGTCCACAAAAAGAGTTACAAGGGTCACTCAGAGTTCTTAAAACACCTCGATACCCATACCATGGTTTTTTTTTATAACTGACCCATGGGTCGTTCCTCAAATCTTTCTTGACTTTTGGAGGTGGGGAGCCAAATTCACATTGGATTTGGGTACGCTCTGCAAGAATACGCGCGTAAAAAAATCATCAAAAAATCCCCAGGTCACAGTCAGGATCCCTCCCTTGTGAGATTCTTTTTAGGCTTAGGCTCAGAAAAAATATTGGCCCTTTAAGTTAAATAATGCAGTGATTGTTGGGGGCCGGCAGTTGTCCTTTTTACCGGGATACGACCAGTTATTGGGACACCCAGAGAACTTATAAACTCTGTTCTCACAGCAAGAGCTTATATTGTATGAATTATCAGTTCGCTAAAACCTCTCCCACCAAAGCCCCAAATGTCGTAATACCATAGATGTATTGGTCTTGTTCCAGAGCTCTTCCACCCTCCCCTGCTCCTCCTTTACATCCACCTCTTCCTGTTTGACTTCTGGGCACAATTTTGTAGTTTTCCTTGACCTTGGTGTAGTAGCAGTACTCTTCCTTGCACTCTTGACAGCAGCACCACCGTCATTCTCACCACAATAATCTGGCGAATTTCTAGTTTTTCTCTGCTTCAGACGACCTCCAATGGTGTCTTGAAAAATGTCGCGCTCTTCTTTTAAAACCGGCCGATTGTTAGTTATTTCCCGGAGTTTTCTGCCTGAGCCACCTGATTTCTCCGACGAACTGGCATTTGTTTTGGCAGGTGTTTGGAGAATAACCGTGGGGGACTGCTTGCACTGGCGGTTTCGCATCAGTTCTTACTATAAATGCATAGGAGATGGGATAAATAATATGGACTAGATAAAAGTGAATCTACTAAAAATTAAGAGTATTTGAGATGCTCTGAAAATTTGAAGAGTGTGTGGCAAAAAATTTTAAATGCAAAAAAATCGATGAGATTTGATTGAAATTTGTCGAGGGTTTGCATTGAGGTTAATATCCAGCCAAAAAACAAAACACATAGATAAGTAAAATAAACGCTGCTGATTAAAGAACTAATTTTAGGAGGTGAGAAAAAATTAGAAAAATGCAAGTGGACTGACATGGTTTAAAATGACCAAACAAAAATTATGGTTGTTAAAAGCGTCAAAATCGGTCAAATTCTTTTTGGTCAAAATATAGTCAATGAGAATCAAAATATAGTCAATGAGAGTCAAAATATAGTCAATGAGAATCAAAATATAGTCAATGAGAGTCAAAATATAGTCAATGAGAATCAAAATATAGTCAATGAGAGTCAAAATATAGTCAATGAGAGTCAAAATACAGTCGAACCTGGATATAACGCGACCCCGATATAACGCGACCTTTTAAAGCGGCTATTTGGCCAGAAGTAAAGAAAAATGACTTAACTAGACCCCTGATATAACGCGACTTTCAGCTGGTCCCGAGGGGTCGTGTTATATCCAGGTTCGACTTTATAGTCAATGAGAGTCAAAATGCAGTCGAACCTGGATATAACGCGACCCCGATATAACGCGAGTCTCGATATAACGCGACCTTTTAAAGCGGCTATTTGGCCAGAAGTAAAGAAAAATGACTTAACTAGACCCCTGATATGACGCGACCCCCGATATATAACGCGACTTTCAGCTGGTCCCGAGGGGTCGTGTTATATCCAGGTTCGACTGTATAATCAATGAGAGTCAAAATATAGTCAATGAGAGTCAAAATATTAGTCAAAAAGTTTGAAGCTTTCTTACTATTTTTGATCGATTTTGACTATTTTGACAATTATGGAAAAAATTTTGGCGGAGATACTGGCATAGATAATATCTATTAGATATGCAGTCGAGCGCAGATAACGACGCAACTAGAGTTCGACCCCTGGCTTGACAACTTTTCGGGCAATACAGTCAAGTCTCGATATAGTGCGATTCCGTGTGCGATTGTGAAATGGATTTGGTTGGCCGATAGACTACCATTGATATGGTGCGATCTTAAAAAAATCGATGTAGTGCGATTGTAGCCAAAATTGCCTTATAATAATTGAGGCTCTATATATGTTGGGGTGTCCCCGGAAAAAAACTGCCTTGGTCCCCCCTGTTGTTTTTTTTTAAATTTTTGACCAAAAGTCTCGGAGAGTGTAAATGAATTAGGCTTAGGCAAGGGTAAGCCAGCGTATAAGAGTAAGCCAGCGTACAATTTAGTACTAAAACTTTGAAAATTTGAAAAAAAAATATCTAAAAATTAAAAGGCGCTCACTTTGCCTCTACATTGTGAACTTAGCCTTAAGCATTTTTACTATTTGGCATAGGCCAAACGGTAATTAGATCTCACCCATATGTGAAGCTCCCAAACCGCAGTTATAAGCAGTAAAACTTTTCAAAAATTGTTACCTGGAACCATGCATGCCAACTGGTCGAACCACTTGGGCCGTAATGTCGCGGCAGTTTTGTAGGTGGAGCTCCAGACAGTGTCTCGAGGTTCTCGCCCACACAATATGTCAGATTCGAGGTGGTTCTTATTTCAAAGCAGTGTGGAGGGTATCTAAAACCATTTTTTTGTTCTTAATCTTTTGTTTTAAGCCTAAGCAGGCCGAGCTTTACAAATTTCACCCCTACCAATATTTTTGCTGTGATACTCTGGTCAATGTTAGATGCCAATCGAAAGCCAACAATTTTTTCTACTTGTATCAAATGTATCAAACAAAATCCCAAACAAATCAAAAAATGTTCTGTAATCAGACCAATATAAGGTGCCCGCCAAAAATTTTTAGTCCACCTACCCCTCATCAGACAAAAGCAACGGCTCGAATTTCAAAAAAGTTTTTTTTAAAGTACCATACTTGTTGATGACAATGGGAATTTGGCAAATTTAAATGCGCGCGGGACACTTTTTTTATATCATTCATTGTGTATTAACATTAATAATGTAAAATTAAAAGAGCAGACATGGGAATCGAACCTGACATCGACAGTCTCCAAGCAAAGACACTATACCACTGAGCTACCTAGACCACTTTTTTAAGCTCTGTTTTTTTCTTTAATATACCGTATTGACTCTAATAAGACCCTCGGGGCCTTATTTTTCAACCCCTCGAAAATCGGGAAATTTTGAGGTCGATCTGGAGATTTTTGGATAAAAATTAAAAATGTAAAAAGCGGAATCCGTAGAGCTCGTGGGAGTCAAGAAAACGCAATAAACAGCTTTGCAAAAAATTGACTCTGGGCTGATATATAGGTCCTCAAAGTTGAGGGGGTCCATATTAGATGGGGGCCTTTTAGAGGAAATACGGTACCATTAATACATAATTCAAAAAGTATTTTCGGAGTAAAAAAAGGTTTCCCGCGCTCATTTGAATTTGCCAAATTCCCACTGTCATCAACAAGTATGGTCCTTTAAGGCTAAGTTCACAATGTAGAGGCAAAGTGAGCGCTTTTTAGTTTTTAGATATATATTTTTTCAATTTTTAATTTTAAAAAATTAAAAACAGTTATGGCCATTTCCGGATGAGGATTGTTGAATTAACAGTCCACCATTGTGTATGAGGCCTAACAAAACAGGCTTTTTTTATTTTAAAAACCCCTCACGTTTATCAGCACGGAGTGAGCGCCTTTTAAAGTTTAGATCTACAAACTTTTTGTTCTTCTAAAAGTTTTGGCACCACAATGTAGCTGACATTCAGGGCTACAATTTGGTACTAAAACTTTGAAATATTGAAAAAAAAATATGTCTAAAAATTAAAAGGCGCTCACTTTGCCTCTACATTGTGAACTTAGCCTAAAGGATTTTGAAATCATAAAAATTTTTGACTGCTGTCAAAAAATGTTTTTTTTTATTTGAAAAACGCCTTGATTCACCAGAAATGCTGAAGAGCTAAAACTAGTGCAGCATAGCCTGTTGATTTTAATAAATTACAATTTTGTTGCAAAAACCAATGCAAACCCACCTAGAATCAAGAGCAGGGCCTTCGTAGGGGATCAGGGCAATAATCTCGGCCAGTTGGATCTGCTTATAGACTCTGTGGGGATTCACTCCTAAAATTGAAAAAAATTTTAATTATCAGGTTGTTCGATAAGTTCGATTATTTTCTCATTTTAAGACCCTCATTTTTGCTTGGGTTACTAATGTCTAGGGTTGTTGAGTCGAGTACTCGAAATCGAGTAATTTCGAGTATTATTCGATAAATGGCACTGTTGACCTATCCGGGGCCATTTTTCCTTTGTCCCCCTTTTTTTTTGAAAATTTTGATGTGAAATATTTCCAAAATGTCTCCAGGGTTAGGCCTAGGCTCAATTTGTGTTCACAATGTTCACAAATTTCACATCAAAATTTTCAAAAAAAACCAAAGGGGGGACCAAAGGGAAAAATGGCCCCGGATAGGTCAATAGGGCCCGATAAATTTCGAGTTTCGAGTATCGAGTCGAGTACTCGAAAACATCAGTGCACAGAAAAGATCTTTATCGAAAACAAATTTTGGATAACCATAAAACGCTTTGAACAAAACCATTCAACAATATTCTTCCAATAAAATTTCAACTATTTCTTTCGGCTCAAATGCATTTTCTTGGCTTGCTTTCTTGAAGATTCGATCTGACAAATCCGCTCTGATTGTTAAAAGGTTAGCTGCTGTCGTCTTTGTTAGGCGCGACCTCGAGGAATTAGAGAACAGTAGACTTGCTGTGGAAAAACACCTTTCTGATGCCACACTTGAGAGCGAACCGGAACAGCCAGGTTAGGGAAGCGTGCTGCATTCTTTGTCCACCAATTGTACACTTCTCCGTGACCTGGATTATCTGGCCTTGGCAACGACAGCTTTTTTCACTTAAATATCGGCCAATTTCCTCCTGAAATAATCATTTACACTGGTCATAAATACTTACCGTACCTTCAAAGGACAATCTCCTGCCGAGACTGTCTGCACATATTCTTCGTCTTCTTCCTCCCACAATCCACCATTTGATTGAGTAACATTGACTTGATGATTCATTGGAGCATGATGAGAGTTTTGTTCTTTTGCCAGGAGTTCGATCACTTCTTCCTTAACACACTCCCACCTGTGCTTTGTCATGGCAGATGTTCTGTAATGCAAATAAAATAAAAAAGCAAAAAGCAAGCATAATTGTATAAGTAGTGCAATATAATAGCGGCAATTTCTTCAAGTTTTCGTGTCAAGTACTCAAAACGTTCTCGGAAATTTCAAATTTCAAGTCAATTCGAGCACTTAAAAATTTTTCGAGTATCGAGTCGAGTACTCGAAAATCTCGAGTACTCGACAACCCTACTAATGTCAAAGTTATTTAAAATTATGTTTGCTTCGGTCCTCCTATCGGTCCAAACAAATTCAAAATTTTAAAATTCCCGCCAAGACTAAATTTGAATTAAATTTTTTTTATCAATATTAAAATTTCGGCATTGTTGAAACTAGAGTTGTGAAATGGAAATTTTTTCCGAAAAGTTGTTCTAATTTTCCGTCAGTATGTATTTTTGGAAAAATTTGTTTTTAAGTCATTCAGACTTGTTTGTGTCATTTGTGACATGACCAAGGAAAAAATTCAAATTTTCTAAAAAAATAGAAAACAACCAATAAATATCAAAATTTGAAAATTCCGCCAAAAACTTGAAAATAATCAAACTTATTGAGCCACCCTAGGGTTGTCCAATCCGAATATTGGGAGAAATGTTTGCAGTGCGAACATTCAAACAACTGTATTTTTGACTAAGAGTTGACTGTATTGTGATGGTTGACTGTATTGGTGACTGAGAGTTGACTGTATTCGGATAGTTGACTGTGCACAGTTTGCAAAAGTACCGTATGTCCCAAATATTTCGGCGGATTTGAAATGGCTATAACTTTTAAAAGCAAAATTTCGACATTCTGTTTTCATAATTATTTTTCTTGATGGGCATTTTTGTTTTCCATTCTAACTGAAATTTTTTTTTGAAAATTTCACTTTTGCCTTAGTCCCCCTGTGGTCGTAATTTTGGTTCATTGAACTAAGGCTTAGGCTTAAGAAGGATTTTGTTGTTTCTCGTTCAAATTGTTGTTAATTTTGTTGGGAGTGATTATGTTCAATAAAATGTTATGGTCCAAGTTGCCTTACCTTTTGCCTTACTTTGTATTGATGTTTTTGTGCAAAAAGATGAAAGTTGCCTCAAAAATCGCCTTAGTCCAATGAACCAAAATTACGACCACAGGGGGACCAGCAAAAAGTGAAATTTTTAAAAAAAATTCCAGTTAGATGGAGAAAATAAATGCCCATCAAGAAAAATAATTATGAAAACAGAATGTCGAAATTTTGCTTTTAAAAAAGTTATAGCCATTTCAAATCCGCCGAAATATTTGGGACATACGGTAGTAAGACAATATTCGCGAACATTCTGAATGTTCGCGAATATTACGGCCATTTCAATATTCGCGTGAATATCCCAACTCTAAGCCACCCAATACCATCAAAAAATACAGAGAAGCAAACAAGAAGACACCCACCATCATTGTATTCATTGTACATGCTTATAGCTCCATTGGCTAGTATCCAGTAGTGTCTGAGTCTCCGACGTTCCTCCAGCCCTTGGGGTTGAGAGGTGGCTGGTTGGAGCAGAAAGTGAATCATCCACCCCCCTCACACAGCGGCCCTTGACGATTTGCTCCTCTGGAAGACGCAGACCCTGCAAAATAACACAGAATGAACATACAGCGGGCATTTACACGCTTTTATTGCTGTGCTACTGCTTGTTTTGTTGTCTTCTTTAGTGCTCTTTGATCACCTCGCTTTTGTGAGAAAAAAAGATTTTTTGGAATAACTTTTGTGTTGAAAAATTTGTTTTGTAAAAGAAAAAAAAAGTATTTTTAGATGGTTTTTTTGCTAGAAAAGGGTAGAAAAAAGGCTGAATTTTAAATTCCATTCGAGACAACAATTATTTAAATGTTGCATTTTCAGACTATTTTGCGCGAATTTGAATGTTTGTTGTCTCGAGTGGAATTCAAAATTTGACAGTGAATTTTAACTTTTATGAGCAAATTTATATGCAAATCGACCATGCTGAACATCTACCCCTTTCTACCCTTTTCAAGCAAAAAAACCATCTAAAAATAACGTGAATTCTGACACCGGATTCGTGTTCAGCATGGTCGATTTGCATATAAATTTGCTCATAAAAGTTAAAATTCACTGTCAAATTTCGAATTCCACTCGAGACAACAAACATTCAAATTTGCGCAAAATAGTCTGAAAATGCAACATTTAAATAATTGTTGTCTCGAATGGAATTTAAAATTCAGCCTTTTTTCTACCCTTTTCTAGTAAAGAACCATCTGATAAATTTTCTTTTTTTTTTTCAATAAGATTTAAAAAAAAACTATAACTTTTTTCTACAAATTCTGCGAAATTTCACTCCAAATCTGGGCATTTACGCATTATCCATTGGAAAGAAGTTCTGAGCGCCCCTACTTGGAATAAGTAAGGAAAAAGGTTCGGACTCGAGTACCCGATGACCTAGTTAAAAGCCCAAGTGCAATATTGACACTCCAACTTAAAGTCATATCTCAGCGACTAAGTATTTTTTCAAATTCGCTTTATATCTGATTGCTGAGGAATTTTCGCCTACTGTGCCTCTGAATAAAAATTTTCAGTTAAAATGGGTACTTTTTATTTAAAAGTACAAAAATTTTCAGGGGGTAGCACTAGGCTTTTACGCTCCCAAAGGTTTTTGATAAAAAAATTGGAATTAGGCTTAAAATTTTTAATATAATCTCAAAAGATGGGGGAATTGTCTGAAATGGGCTGATTTATTTTTGACTTTTTATATTTCACTAACCTGGCAATCTGGCTAGGGGGATCATGGCATCTTGAGCACTAGAATCCAGACTCTCCTGGTCCACCGACCCATGACTGGTTGGAGTGGTGTTGCCTGCGGCCATAGCTCCACTAATCTCACCACTCACACTCATTTGGTCAAAATGTGGGGTGATTGCGTTGTCGGCGGTTATCTGGCACTTCATGGGCAGTAGCACTGCACATTTCTTGTGCACATTCACCTAAGAAATCTTGATTTACTCATAAATGTACAATTACCGAAAATTCTCTAATAAGTGGAATTGTCAAATAGGGAATTGCCCAGAGAATTGCCCGGGGAATCCCCGAAAATTCCCTGAGATTTCCCCTGCCTATTTTCCCAGTAAAAAATGGGCAGACCTTTTTTTCCTTCTTTTTGCAGATGATCTAGCTCATCTACAGGGGGGAGCAAGCACTTTCGGAAAACAAAAATTTAATTTTTTCCAGAAATGGTCTAATACAGGGCTTCGAATGAAAATTAGGCGCTACCGGAGTATAACACTGCCACCTCCCCCCGAATGAATTTTTGAACTTTTTCAAAACACTCTTTAACCATTTTTAAGCATTTCCTACACGTTGAACACGATAAAAAGGTGTTTTCACCTACTTTTTTCTATAAAAGTCGATTTTTTTAAAATCTTGAATTTGGTATTTTTAGTTGATTTCTGTTTATTATAACTTAGTAAATCGATGTTGAGGGTACCTTGACCCCAAAAAAGATGGAATTTAAACATAGTTTTGTTAACTGGGGCCTACTGCATAAAGAAACTCTGGTATGCATGCTTTTTTATGCATCCAGAGTCACTTTCGAGTGATTTATGTCTAAGGTATAGGTGTGCGCATCTCAACCCAGTTCAAACTCAAGCCCTTCTGGGGCGCAGGGGCTTGGTCGGTTAGAGATGCGCGCACTCACTTACCTTAGACATGATTCCGAGCCAGACTCTTGATCAAAAATGCATTTAGAGGCTCTTTTTGCCCAGCTCCAGTGACCAAAACATGGTAAAACAAGCAAATGGTCGAAATTTCAAAATGCCCAAAACTCAATTTTTCATTGCCCAGAACACAAAAATAATGTCTTTTTTGAACTTCTGAGGTGATTTTAGGTTGATATAGGGTGTTTGGAAACACTTTTAAATAAATTTTATTTGGGGGTATACTGGTAGGGTCAAAATTTTAAAAATAAGTACATTTTTGAAAAAAATAAGATTTTGACCCCAAAAATAAGTACATTGCTTTCAAATTTTTTATTTCAACATTTTTACATACAATCATAACATTTCCAAGGAAAACAAAGCAATTCATTTCCATTTTTCTCCTCCTTGAATCTTCTTCCGGAGTTCTCCATCCTTAATAAGCAGCTTGTAGACGCCGGCACAATCGATGTCGGAGTTGACGCGGACTTGGAGGAGGGCCTTGACCGTTTCCACTTGAAGACAACTCCTGGCGTCCGTCCACTGCGCTTTGCACAACGAAAAGACCCGCTCGACGAGCGCATTGGCTAACTGGATAGAGAGAATTGTGCTAACGAGACGGTAGAGATTTGGAAGCGAGTCATTGTCCTTAAGAAAGAGTTTAGAAAACCATTGCAAAATGCCTGACTTACTTTAAAGATCATCTGCCACTTGTTCTCCGATGGATCTACGTCGAAAACTAACTCCGGAATTTGGCGCAGCATCCTATTCGCTTCAGCCACTTCATTGAAGAGTTCATCCTTCTTCGCGATTTTGGGGCGTTACTTGCCTTGCCAGCTCCACTGCATCAGTGTAGTCAATCTCTTTTTGCTTCAGCATGATCCACTTGATGTTGGTCGGCAAGAACTCGATGCGGAACCACTTGTCAATGTAGTCGATCTAATACTTTTTCTATGGTGCTTTTACGATCCTTTGAGCATTTTAGCTAAAAAAAAATGTTTGCAAAAAAAATTGCCTTGGGGGACCAAGGTCACATTTAAGGTATCAAACTATTGTGGGCTACCTTGGTCCCCCAAGGCAATTTTTTTGCAAAAAAAAATTTTTCGCGAAAATGATCAAAACATCGGAAATACACCATAGAAAAGGTATTAGACCATTTTTGACAAAAAAAAATTTAAAAAAATTCGAAAGTGCTTGGTCTCCTCTGTGGATCAGCTAAATCAGCTGCAAAAAGAAGTAAATAAGCTGCAAAAAAAATATTGGCCCCTGTTAGGCATGTTACCACTCAAATTGTAAAAGGAGTAAAATGAGCTACAAATTGAGGGGTCACTTGCCTGAGAACAGTCTTCAAAAAGTAGGCCTAATATCCCGGCTAAACTTCCTTATAAGGGAACTACCCAAAATCATGTTTTGACCACTTTTTTAGATGTTTTAGACCTTGAATGCTACAGAAAACGTGTTATTTTGATTGGGAAACACATTTGGGCTATAGTGAAGAATAGGGTTCCAAAAATCGGCTCGGTCCCCCTCTTGTTTTTTCGTAGAAACTAGTTTGGTCCTATAAATTTTAATAAAAAACAGCTTGGTCCCCTTGTTTTTCGCAGAAACTAGTTTGTCCTATAAATCTTAATAAAAACAGCTTGTCCCCTCTTGTTTTTCGTAGAAACTAGTTTGGTCCTATAAATTTTAATAAAACAGCTTGGTACCCCTGTTGTTTTTCGTAGAAACTCAGTTTGGTCCTATGAATTTTTGAAACAGTTTGGTCCCCCCTGTTGTTTTTACAAATAAAACAACAGGGGACCAAGCTGATTTTCGAACCCTATTCTTCACTAGCCCACATTTGCGTAAAAAATTTGAAATTAGGTAACCAGGTATCCGAGATTTAGGTATGTTTAGCTATTTATGGTAATAAAGACCCAACTTGCTCCTCAGCAGGGACTGGGGAAGGGCATATACACATGAAGGTTGGGTATATACCCTTTCCCATACATACCCTTCCCCCTCCCTTGCAATGAGGAGCAAGTTGGGCGGCCAAACATACCTTAAATCTAGGATACCTGGTTCAGGTACCACCCATGGTCCAACCATTGTTCAACCATGGTTGGACTATTTTTTTGTTATCTGGGGTATAAAATTCAGAGGCACCAAGTCAAAAAGTGAATTTTTTGTCAAAATTAAAAAAAAATGTATTTCCCAATCAAAATAACACGTTTTCTGTAGCATTCAGGGTCTAAAACATCTAAAAAAGTGGTCAAAACATGATTTTGGGTGTCTCCTATATAAGGAATTCCTGCCAATATCCCTGATTTAAAATCGTGTTTTCGGCTTTGTGTTTTTTGCCCAATTTTTGCACACCACTTGTAGACAATTTACCACACATTTTGTAAATCATCTTATTGGTTATGAAATGGGCGTTGAATTTTTTGAGAATAGTCTTCCAAAAATCGGTCAAAAACACAATTTTAAATCAGGGGACTTATTAAAATCTAGGCCAACTGCAAAAAAATTTACTTTGCAATCCCTGCACTTCATGCCCTGCTTGATCAATCCCAACAGCATTTTGTCGCACACCTTGCACACAGTGGGTGTCTTATAATTATGCATGGAGAGTGTATGCGGCAGCTGGAACTGCGGCATAGTCGCATTTACTGCTGGCGGACTGGGCAGTTTAGCCATTTGGTTCAAATCCTCTGCAAAAAATTGTCTTTAAAGCACCATCGCCGTTGATGACAATGGCAATTTCGAGTTTTTTAATTAGCGGGAGACAGCTTGTTTACGGCAAAAATGTTGAAAATGTTTTCTGTATTATTATTTTT
>JAMRYI010001643.1:0-16479 GCA_029231635.1 Ditylenchus weischeri | reverse complement strand
TGAAAATGGATTTTGTAGCTATTGAACTGCGCTACAACAATTGCTAAAATGGTGCTGTAGTACGTCACACAATATCGAACTTTTGACCAGTTTAACCGATGTCGGGAATGTTCACGTTTCCCAATTTGAAGCTACATTCTTTTTAGCTAAAAAATCAATTTTTATTGTAAAACACGGAACAACCGAAAAACAAAGTTGAAAGAGGAAACTTTTCTCTACAAAATGGCATATAAAACTTAGCCAGAAACATTTCAAAACAGGATGAAATCTTTATGAACAAAAAATGCTATAAACTTATGCAACGACCCAATAATTTGAATTTAAACGATTTCCAGTGGGACCAGACACGGACAGTTGATGTACCACCCCCTTCAAAGCTATTTTTTATTCGCTGCTTGCTACTCACTGAACATCTGCTGCAGTTGCGAACACCCTCTTTTCTATGTTTAGAAGAGACTCTATGTCAGGAAAAGAGCGTGTTCACATCTTAGCAAATGAGAAAAATAAGTATGAGCAGAAACTCCAAGCTTTTTAATGCTTCAAATAGCACAAAGGCAATTCAAAATCAAGTTTAGTATCCTTCGAAATGCTGCTACAAATAAAAAAACTAACACACAACGTGGAAAATGCCATATGCCGATGTGCAAAAACCTTGATTTAAAAACAGCGCACAAAAATGTATGGATTGTTATTTAAACCTAAAAGATGATCACCTATTTTTGGAATGCAACAAACTACTTCCAACTACAACCGGCATCTCCGAAATTTGAGTTGGAGGGGGACACTTTTTTAATCCAAAAATGCTCGAAATATTTTGTTAATTATTTTTTTTATTTGCATTTAGAATTTTAATTTCGTGTATTATTTAAAAGTGATCTTCGAAAAGGGTGGCATTTAATTCTGCCCACTGATCTCTGAAAAATGCATGCTATTTTTTTTAGCGGGCATTTTTCCCGAAATTAGCGGGCATTTTTAAGAGATTAGCCCCCTCGAACATTCAAAATTTGGAAATGCAGCTGTGTTTAAAAACCATGGGCCTTTACTTAAAGATCCTACTTTTTTTATAAGACTTTACTTTATTAAAATAAAAAAGACAATTCAAACAGGCTATTGCTTGTGATTATAGCAATTGATTTTTTGAACAAAGCGCTTTTAAATGAGTTTTTTAAATTTACAGGGTGATTCATTGTAATCGACCTACCGTATTTCCTCTAACAGGCCGCCCCTCCCAATAAGCCGCCCCCTCTAACAAGCCGCCCCCTAGGGGATGATTGAAAAATAAGCCGCCCGCCTCTAAGCCGCCCCCTACCTTCACCTTGTTCCCAGTTCACCTAGTTCCATGCTTTTTGAATGATCGATATTTTCATTTGTTTGTTTGTGTAAGCCAGCATTTTCTGTTATCGCTTTCTCGTAAATACAGCATTTTCGGTCATCTCTTTGTCATAAACCCAGCGCCGATTTTCGAAAAACGTGGCTTAAATTTTTGCGGCGCTATTGGTTGAAAAACAAGCCGCCCCCTCCAATAAGCCGCCCCCTCTAATAAGCCGCCCCCCTAGAGGGTGATTGAAAAATAAGCCGCCCGGGCGGCCTATTAGAGGAAATACGGTATTTTATTTTGGTCATAAATTTTTGCATTAGTGACTTATAGATAATATCTTTTCTTTATTTTGTAGCTGAGATCTTAGGCAAGAAAATGGTACCAAGATTCATTTTGGTCATATCTTTGAGAACATTGGTTTTTTTTATAAAAATGTGTTTTTAATGCAATTATTTTTACGAAGAACGACCGCAAAGTGTAGAATGGTTTATTGAAGTCACTTACTTCCGAAGAAGATATCGAAAAGAATTTGGATGAAACGTGACAGTGCGGGGTAAGAAAAAAAATCAATAAAGGTTCAAGGAAGGCGATCTAAAAATCTAGTTTCTTGTCTTTTTTTTCAAAATTTGGTAAATCCTAAAAAAGAAGTTTTTTATTTGTTTTATTGGATTTGTTATTGGTATCGAATAAAGTGTTATGTCATGCTTGGTAGAATTCTCTTGCCTAAGGTATCAGCTAAAAATTAAAAAAAGATCTCGTCTAAAGGTCCCTAATACAAAAAGTTATGACCGAAATAAAATGGGGTGTTTATAATAGGGTGATTACAATGGAGCTGCGAGTTGCGAGGTCGAGATAAAACGGTGTCTAGATCTCGCGTTTTTCATTGAAAAATGCCAAATCTGATATAGATGACCTATACCCAAAACCAAAAAGTAGATATAGGTCATCTACATCAGTCACCGTTCTACCTCGACCTCGCACCTCACACCTCCATTAAAACGCACCATAATGAATCACTCGGTACATCTTTTACACACAAAAGTTTACCTATTGTATCATTTGCAAAGATATTAAACACCAGAGAAAATAGACAGTACAAGGTAAAAATCTTCGGCATTTGTTTTCACACAAGAATAATAGGTTAATACAAAATAACCACTTCTAAAAAAATTACGCAAAAAATATAAAATTTTTTAGTGAATGAGTCTTTAAATGGAAATCATGTGGATAAAAAGCCAGGGAGCTGTACATGCACGATATGCGTGAAAAAATCAATTTTTGATTCATTCAAGTGATTCAATGAACAAAAATAGTATGCACTAGTGATTTTCACCCAATTTGTTGTTTAACCATTTTTAAGCCAGACGCTGAAGAATCAACCTTAGGTAGCTTAAGAAAATATTTACTTTGGGGGACTTTTTTTATTTAACACTCCAGCGGTTAAGCGGCACTTTTGTTTTTAAGACATGAAATAAAAAATCCATTTCATTTTTTTAAAGCATCAAAAATCGTTGATATCACCGTATTTCAGCACTTGTTTTTTTGAAATTTAGGGCACACCTATGAGACTGTCTAACCGCTAACTGGCCTAAATTTACAAAAATAGATTATTTTTTCAATTGAAGCCCTATCTTGTTGACAACGCAGTGTCGCCTTCAAAACTTGTACAGAATTGGATTAGCAACACCAATATCGAAATTTCATCGCTAGTGTCACATACCCTCCAATAATTTTTTCAGGCCCGTATGGTTAGGCTCAGGGCGTGCCCATTATTAAGGTTGATTAGATTTCTAGTACACATAAATTTATGGCGCCCGGACATTATCCATTTAAAAAAGGAATTTGTCCCACGACATTTTTAATGTACAATGTCGCCCGGAGGAAAGTTTTGTTAGCTTACTTTTTGATTACGCATTGAGCCGATTTTTTCAGGGTTTATCCGACATTCGCGCGCCATGACATTTCCGCGCCGACATTTCTGCGAGGACATTCACGCGCCAAAATTATATTTCTGAACAAACAGCTGGACGACCCTCCTAACTGGTTCTTTCCCATCGTACCTAGTGGTTTTTAACCACCCTTAGAGGTCTTGAACCACTTTCAGTAGATCTGAACAATCTTCAGTGGTCTTATTTTATCTTCAATCGTCATCAACTATCCTGAATAGTGTTAATCTACCTTAAACGATCCAGACCCATTCTTACTAGTCTGGTAGTGTTAACTAGGTACCTAGATGGTAGTACTTAGGTAGTATCCAGGTGGTGGTACTCAAGATTGGCTAATTATTTATTATTGAGATGGCTAATTAGACCAATAAGGATTAAGTTTGGATCAGTTGCGATTTATTGGAATCAATTAGGATTTGTTCGGATCACTTAGGGTTTCTTTAGCCTGTGTAATATAGTCACCGAGTCTGAAAGACTTCCAACTCCGAAACACTATTTTTTTTCAAACTTTTCTAAGTTAGTCTATTGCATAACAGCATACCAAATAACGTTAACAAATGGCAATAACAACATTGCTAGTTTTCAAGATCACTAACATATTCTTCCTCCTCCTGGCTTTCAGCTTCTTGGGACCCGAGATGGTATCCACGCATTTGGGCACCCGCATTTGGGCCCCCGCATTTGGGCCCCCGCATTTGGGCCCCGCATTTGGGCCGCATTTGGGCCCCCACATTTGGGCCCCACATTTGGGCCCACGCATTTAGGCCCCGCATTTGGGCCCATTTCACGGCCCCCGCATTTGGGCCTGCATTTGGGCCCCCGCATTTGGGCCCACGCATTTGGGCCCCCGCATTTGGGCCCCCGCATTTGGGCCCACGCATTTGGGCCCCCGCATTTGGGCACCGCATTTGGGCCCCCGCATTTGGGCCCACGCATTTGGGCCCCCGCATTTGGGCACCGCATTTGGGCCCCCGCATTTGGGCACCGCATTTTGGCCCGAATTACAAAATTCGTATTCAAATATGCGGTTTCTAAAGTTTTCACTCTTCTACGTGCTTTTCCTTAATTGTGCGTGCCGCTTTCGCTTTCATTTCGCCATTATGTTGTTATTTGCATTCTTTTTTCCGCATGGTATTTCTATGTTTAGATAAGTGAAATGGCTAACAATGTAGACTGCAGATGGCTTGCTAACGTTTTGGCTCAAGTGGAAAACCAACCTAGCAATCAACATGTTCTTCAAGTTAGAATATTTTTGCGCTTACTGTTACTTTTACTTCATTACATAGGGAAGGCTAACTCAAACTAATCGAAGTAAGGAGTTCTTGGTTGTTAATGGATTCCAGTACAAGAAGGGAAGAGTCATCAATGGTGGAGCAACTCAGAATTGGCGGTGTGTAAAGTTCATATGCAATGGGTCAGCGAAGACGAGTTTTGGCTCCATTGAAGGTCTCAACGTCTTCAATCAACATATTTGTAGGCAGAGTCCTAATGCGTTTTCTGTATGTTGTCTTTTCATATAATGTTTGCTTGACAGTACCATGCTGAATTTACAGCGTCGAGAAGTTATTTCTGCAGTCAAAAGCGCCGCTATCTCAAATTTTGGATCGTTTTCTACAGATATCGTTTCGGCTGCAAAAAGAAATTTAACTGATTATGAGCTCCTTGCACTTCCTACAGACAGAGGTCTCCAAGATAGGGCGCAGCGTAAGAAGAAGCCCGTTGGTGCCAACAGCGTCGACAAGCCAGTCAATGAAATTGTATGGTTGGAATACTTCAGCCTAACAGAAATGGGTGATGTCTTCCTTCGTCACGACTCAAGGTCTCATTTTTCTGTTTGCTACTGCTTTAAAATAAGCCTATTTTTATTTAGATTGCTTGAACCAGACTTGCCGGTTATGTTCCTGTTTCTTTCAGCATCAGGGCTCCAGCTTCTACAAGAAAATTCTCGTTGGTCAATTGACGGAACGTTTTACTCAGCTCCTCCTCAATTTTCTCAGCTCTACACTGTAAACGTATTTAAGTGCGAGTCAACTCTACCGTGTGCTTATGCTTTGCTATTTTAGGTGGTTTTGGTTTGTTTGGGTTGGATTGAAGTAGTTCAATGTTATTCGGGGTTTTCCGGGTGATTCGGAGTGGTTTGGGCTTGTTTAAGGCAGTGTTTGCACTCACTCTGATTTTTTAGGCAGTGAGTGAGAGTGAGAATCAAAATATTTTAGGGCAGTGAGAATGAGAGTGAGAGTTATACTTTTACAGATTATACTTTTACAGATACTTTTACAGGGTTATACTTTTACAGATGAGTGTTTGCATTTTAAGTCACTTTTGTGTATTACAGAAGTTGTGGGCTAAATTTTTGCGACTGTTTGGAGCAAAAACTGGGTAAGAGTTAATTGCAAAAGTGGCTGGATTCGTAGCACTGAGTATGGCGGCAGACAAGACATTTGATGTAATTGAAGAGTCCGTTTCGCCTGATGCCGTGCCACCAACTCTTGATCCAATTATTTTGCAGAAACAGATGAAGACAGCAGTTGACAATTACCTAGCCGAGTTGCATGAACAAGTTGTAAAAAATAAGGTAGTAACTGGTGTCCAAAAAGTTCGGAGCGGACTTTTAAGCTTAATTTTTGAAATGAAAATTATGCAATAAAAAAATTCCAAATATACAGTTTTGTTGCCCTGAGTCTCCTCTTTCCAATGCGCTATCAACTTTTCTTTTATGATGAAATTAGGCTGTAAAAGTGGGACAAAGAAAAGAAGGACAGAAAAATGAATCATGCAGCAGCTTCTTTGTGTTGTTTTTTTGTTTGCTAGCCTTGTTTTTAAACTTTTGATCCATTTCGTTTGGCAAATCATTTTGTTTACATTTTATTTAATTTCTCTGTTTAGAATGGCCGATTTACGAGGTGGAATTGTGCGACTTTATCAAGAAGGGAATGGAATTATGGAGATCTCTCGACTCCTCAACATTCCCCATCAAACTGTCAGTAAGGCAATCAAGCGATTTGCAGAGACAGGAAGCAATGATGATAGGGCAAAAAGTGGCCGACCATCCACAGCAACAACAGAGGATAACCATCCTTCCATCATTGAAGCAATCCTTGGTCCGTGAATCGGACGCAATTCCACAAGAAATGATTCAAAATGCTATTAACAGTTTTCCAAAACGTCTCCGTAAATGTATTGCGGCCAATGGTGGTCATTTTATTAAGTAAAATAAAAAGTAAATATAGGGTTTTGTAGAGGAGACTCAGGGCAACAAAACTGTATATTTGGAATTTTTTTTATTGCATAATTTTCATTTCAAAAATTAAGCTTAAAAGTCCGCTCCGAACTTTTTGGACACCAGTTAGATGCAAACATTGTGCTTGATTGATCAGTCTTAATTGTCTCTCTTTATTTTTGAATGCAGGTGTACGCATTGCTTTGATTTAAATGTGACTTAAAACTGTGTTGATCTTGGCCTGAAACAGAAAAATGTAATTCTCACTCAATTCTCACTGAGAATGAAAAAGTAAGCAAGTGAGAGTGAGACTGAGACTGAGATTGAAAATATTGGAGTGATTGAGAGTGAGTGAGAATAAAATCGGAAAATTGAGTGTGAGAGTGAGTGAGCTCACTCTCACTCACTGACATTCTCACTTTGAGTGAGCTCACGCAAACACTGGTTTAAGGTGGTTTTATTAAGGTGTCTGAGGCACACTAAGGAGATGTACCTGGAAAAAGAGATAAAACTGACTCTGACAATACCACTAGTGATTCTATTTCATACAAGTCTATACTATGAACAAAAGAACTTGTTCAAAATTATGAAAATAAACACCAAAGAATATGAAAACTCTAAGAATCAAAAACAGATAAAAAAATCGATAAAATATTTTCACTACATATAACCATAATTGCACTGAGAAGGCCGGCACCGGCGCCGGCCTTTTTCAAAATCGGCGCCCGTGCAACTATGCATATAACGCCGCAGGTTATTTTATCGAAATCGATAAATTTATCGATTTACCATGCACTAATTACAGCGATATTTTATCATAAAATCGTGACAAAATGTGAAAAATGAAAAATATGAGTTGTAACAAAAAATTTCTTTTTTATCCCTATGCTAAACCACAATTCCAGGTAGTAGTATAGGAAGGGTAAACATTTTGACCCTACCGGAGTATACCCCCCCAAATGAAATTTTTTTTAAAGTGTTTCCAAACACCCTATATCAACCTAAAATCACCTCAGAAGTTCAAAAGACATTATTTTTGTGTTCTGGTCAATAAAAATTGAGTTTTGGGCATTTTGAAATTTCGACCATTTGGCTGTTTTACCATGTTTTGGTCACTGAGCTGGGCAAAAGAGCCTCTAAATGCATTTTTGATCAAGAGTCTTGCTCGGAATTATGTCTAAGGTAAGTGAGTGCGCACTCTCTTCAGAGGGTCGCAGGGGCTTGGTTGCTTGGGGTTGAGATGCGCGCACCCACATACCTTAGACACAAATCACTCGAAAGTGACTCTGGATGCATAAAAAATGTATGCATACCAGAGTTTCTTTGTGCGGTACGCCCCAGTTAACAAAACTATGTTCAAATTCCATCTTTTTGGGGTCAAGGTACCCTCAACATCTGATTTACTAAGTTATAATAAACAGAAATCAACTAAAAATACCAAAATTCAAGATTTTAAAAAATCGAGTTTTTATAAAGAAAAGTAGGTGAATACACCTTTTATCGTGTTCAGCGTGTAGGAAATGCTTAAAAATGGTTAAAATGGTGTTTTGAAAAAGTTCAAAAAAAATTCATTTGGGGGGGGGGAGGTATACTCCGGTAGCGCCACATTTTTTTATCATTTAAGCAAAAACATAGTTGTTAAAACTAAACTTATCACTTTTACCTAGTTACTTATCATACCTTCCCAAATTACACGAAGTCATTTTTGATATAAAGGTCTTTTTTGGATGCTTGGTTAGAGGACTAAGCTTCATAGTCTTATGAACGACCTACATTTTTTCTTCGATATTGTGTGTTTTTTTCAAAAATGATTGATTTTTCTTTCTCTTGCGCATTTGCTTTATAAATAAGTCTAGTAGCTGACAAATAAATTTTAGATTTTTCGATTGGACAATTTGTTAAAGTAAATTTTTCCTTTTTTAGATGTCAAGAAGCCTTATTTCATATTGTCTTCTACTTTTGGTGTCATACATTTCTGAAAATAATACAACAAGTAAAATTTGAAAAAAGACCCCAGTCACGAATACCAACCCCAAAGATTTTTGATTTCCTTAAAAACCCATAGCAAAAAGTACCCAAATATTATTTCCAGACCCTGGAAAAGTGCTTAATTTCTCAGTCCGAGCTAACATATCACTCTAAGCCTAAGCCTAAAAAAGTTTTTCTAATGGTAGAGTGTTAAGATATAGCATTTTGAAAAACAGCATTTTTCTTCAAAAAAGACTAATTTCCGAAAATGACAAAAACATAATTTTAGGACAATTTTTAAAGAAATTGTTTTTTTCTAAAAGGACCATTAGGATTTTGTCTTTTAACACTCCGCTTGTCATGCGTGATCTTTAAGAATCCTGGCTCAGAATTTCATGCTGAACACGATGGTGTTTTTGGTTTGAAAAATTTTCGACAACAAAGTTTTGCTGGAGCCCTCTGAAAATGCGTAGTTTTTAATTTTTTTGTGTTGGCATGAAAATTCAAAAAGAAGTCATAACTTTTTAGGTACTTCATTTTTTTGAAATCTGTAATATACATCTTGAATAGGAAATGCATGCTATTTTTTGACTGGTTATTTGTCTAAATGTAATTAAAATTTTAAACCGGACAAATCCAAAGTTTTCAAAGTAAGCCCCTGATAAGTAGTCATATTTAAATGGCTATAAAATTTTTCCAACTAGACAGATTAAGTAACAACAAGATATCTTTTTGTAGAAAATATAATGAGAATTTCGAATCTGCAAAAAGTAAAAATAAAATTTTTTGGTCAAGAAATTATGGCTTCTGTAATTAGGTCACTTTTTGGAACTATTATTTGCCCACACTGCCTTGCACACTGACGATTTCGGAATTCTGACACCGGATTCGTGTTCAGCGTGGTAGATCTGATTGAAAAACTGTTCTTAGAATGAATAGTTTAACGTCAAATTTCGAATTAGCATTTAAACTTCTCCAAAATGCTAAATTTGAATCATTCTTGTCTCGAGAGGAATTCGAAATTTGACGTCAAACTATTTTTCGTGAGAGCAGTTTTCTTAGCAAATTGACCTCGCTAAACATGAATCGGGTGTCAGGATTTCAAACTTGTCCGTGTGCAGTGCGTACAAATAATAGCTCCAAAAAGTGACCTAATTACAGAAGCCATAATTTCTTGACCAAAAAAATTTATTTTTTTGCAGATTCGAAATTCTCATTATATTTTCTACAAAACGATATCTTGTTGTTACTTAATCTGTCTAGTTGGAAAAATTTTATAGCCATTTGAATATGACTACTTATCAGAGGCTTACTTTGAAAACTTTGGATTTGTCCGGTTAAAAATTTTAATTACATTTAGACAAATAACCAGTCAAAAAATAGCATGCATTTCCTATTCAAGATGTATATTACAGATTTCAAAAAAATGAAGTACCTAAAAAGTTATGACTTCTTTTTGAATTTTCAACACAAAAAAATTAAAAACTACGCATTTTCAGAGGGCTCCAACAAAATTTTGTTGTCGAAAATTTTTCAAACCAAAAACACCATCGTGTTAGGCGTGAAACTTTGAGCCTGGAGTCCTAAAGATCACGCACGACAGGCGGAGTGTTAAGATAGGTATTATCACCTTAAAAATTTCAAAAACCATATACTTTATTCTGATAGAACGACATGTCGATCTATCAGAGACTGTCGTTCTTTTAGAATAAATACGGTTATTGGTTCATTTTTCTACAAAGAAATATTTTTTAGAAACAGAAAACAATACTGACTATAAGCAAGTTCAGTTAGATGCATCACAACATCTTACCAGCACCATAAAAATTGTAAGGATCTTTACATTTAAAAAATTTTTGACCCTATAAATTAAATTAACTTTTTATTTGGAAGTTTTTAGAGGGGTTTGAAATTGATAATAATTCTTTAGAGATTCCTGGCCGGAGTATATTATATTAGTATATTATATGGTTTTAACTACTTTTTGTGTGTGTTGAAGGACCTGGAATGTGTAGAAAACATTTTTTTAGGTGAAGGACGGCACTTTTTGAAAAAAAAATTTTTTGACTAAATTTTGAGTTTTTGCCTTGGGGGGACAGAGGTAATTTGTATTGGAGGGTAGCTCAGGGGTTCGATCGCGAATTTCTAAAATAAAGGCATCTAGTAGAGATGATGACGGGACGGGACAATTCCGTCCCGTTAATTTTAGAGAATCATTTCGTCCCGAATCCCGCCCGGAAATTTTGGCCACCTGTCCTGTCCCGGTGTCCCGTCCCGAAAAATCAATTTTTCAACACCTACCTTCAACTTGTAATTACAGTCAACTAGAGATGATGACTGGACGGGACAATTCCGTCCCATCCCTGTCCCGTTAATTTTAGAGAATCGTCCTGTCCCGGAATCCCGCCCGGAAATTTTTGGCACCTGTCCTGTCCCGGTGTCCTGTCCCGAAATTTTTAAATTTGAATTCTGACCTGTCCCGAAAAGGTCAAGCCATCATCTCTAGCATCTAGTGTCGAAAATAAAGGCAATTTGAAGGAATTTTCACCAAAATAAAGGCAACTTAAAGGCATGTTGTCCCTATGCTTCAAACCCGACAAAAACAACAAAAACAACTTTATTGACGAACAACATATTTTTCTCCCCTTTCCTGCTTTCAACAACTCTTTCTGCCCAAGAAAGTAGTCATAACTTTCATAACATTCATCAAAATAATAATTTTATTTTCAAAAAAAAAATAAAGGCAAAATTTTTAAATTAAGGGCAATGCCTTTAATTAAGGGATATAATCAGACCCCTGGGGTAGCTGTATATCCTATTTTTCATTTTTTACTTATTTTTCTCACTGGAGCTGGCGAAAAAGTCTCTATATATAATCCTGATCATGAAACTTTCTTGGAATCATGTTTAAGGTAAGAAGAGTCACCCCTCTAAAAAGTAGAGTCTTTGTACCCAGTGGAAAACATTTTTAAATAGCGGGTATAAAAAATCTTCCACTGGGGACAAAGGCTCCATTTTTAGAGGGGGTGACTCTTCTAAGGTAAGTGAGTGCGCGCACCTCTAACTCATCAAGCTTCCTGCGTCCCCGAAGGGGGCTTGTGGTTGAGATCAGTGTTTGGACCTCGTACTGTACTTTGTACTGTATTGCACTGTACTCGTACTCATACTACGAGTACGAATACGAAGTACGAGAAGAAATGGTATGTGGTACGAGTAATGAGTACGAAGTACGAGAAGAAATTTCAGTGGTACGAGTATGAATAGCGTAAAAATACAAGTATTAATAGATTAACTGACAATTTTTCACTTAGTGAAATTCCGTTTTGTGAAATGTTTATTTTGAAATTATCAAAAAATTATATATTGTTGAAAAATAGCAAAAAACGAGGTTTTGATAGACTACAAGAGGTCTTTGTTTTTAAAGTTCGTCGCGAGTTCTCTCAGATATTGTCGGACCTCTTCTCTGGCCCTATCTTTTTCAGCTCCTACGAGCAGATCCATCGTCTCGTCTACCACTATGCTTATGCCAACCATTTTCAAATAACTCATACGTTCTTTTTAAACACATTAATAAATAATGCTGTGAGAAAAAGTACTTAATAACTAATATTTTTCTTTTAAAATTCATAAATTTTCAAAATAACGAGCAAAATGAAGTAGAACTAAAAACTACTGGAAATTTTAAGACTATGGAAAGAAGTAAGAAGTGAAAGTCATTATTTTTGTAGTACGAGTTTAAAGTACGAGCAGCAAATGTTTGTAGTACGAAGTAACGAGCAAAATTTTTGTTGTACGAGGTAATGAGTACGAAGTACGACGGCTGAAATTTAGCAGTACGAAGTACGAGTACGACCATTTCCTGAAAGTCCAAACACTGGTTGAGATGCGCCTTAGACACAAATCACTCGAAAGTGACTCTGGATGCATGAAAGAGCACGCATACCAAAGTTTTTATACGCGGTAAGCCACAGTCAACAAACTTTAAAAATAAAATCTGTCTTTTTAAGTTTTTTTAAATATCTACGTACCCTTTTAGGTTAAATCACCGTGGTCCCCCAAGGCAAAAACTCAAAATTTAGCCAAAAAAAATTTTAAAAAGGGCCGTTCCCTGCCTAAAAACACGTTTTCTACATGTTTCAAGCCCTAAAACACGTAAAAAGTAGTTAAAACCACTTTTTGCGAGGACTTGCCATAATATACTTCAGCCTTTTTCCTAATATACCTCCCTCTAAAATAAAGGCATGACTTCAAGGAAGATATTTACAATAAGAACAAAAGTCACAGTCACTTGCAAACCTGTATTCTTGGCATTGTTTTTTTACAATTTTTGGAGATTTTTCTTAGTCCAGTTACCACACAGAGATTTTGCTCAATCCTCTGGCTACAGTAGATGAGGGTTTACATTTGGATAGTAACTTGTCTGCGAGTAGCCTGTAAAATCGATAAAATCCAAGAATACAATTTTAAACGTTTTTGCTATTATTGTGATTCTCTTATTGCTCAGCACAATAAAAAAAACATTGCAAGAAATTCTGAACTAAAAATCTTGAATTTTGTCAAAAAAATTTGCCTTCCACATTTCGGAGGTAGATGGTTGTTTAAGGTATTGTAACTATATTAAAGCATAGTAAAGGCTGGAGAAATAAGAAGATGTCGTTCTCTGTAATAACAGGGGAGTCATAAACAGAACACGACTTAGACCTCACAGTAGAGATGGAAACAGGACGGGATCCCGTCCCGCAGATCCCGTTTTGGCCCGAAATCCCGTCCCGTTATCCCGCCCGCTCATGTCCGAAAATCTAGTCCCGTTCCGTTTTTGCCCTATCCCGTTCGTCATTAAAAAAAAATTCGTATTAAAAGTAAGCGATTTCGTGAGAAAAAATTTGTTGACTTCTATTTTTTTGAAGAAATTTTGTTTATTCGATCATTATTTGTTTTTATGTTTATAGCTTCCACCATTTCATCCTATATACTGACGACTATTTCTAGATATTTGGAATATCGGCCATTACACAAAGATCTCAGCGTTCGAAGCGGAATGTTGCGCCTGCAAAAAGAAGATAAAGATAAGACTTTATTCTTGCAGGTGAGACAACAAGAGATATTACATAAGAAAATTCTATTCGCTTTGGAGACTGAAATGTGGAACTGACACTGAAGGCTGGAACCATTTAAGCTGGGGACTGAACTGATGGCTGGACCTCTGAGACTGGAAGCTGAGCACCGAACCAGATCTTCTGCTGAGAACTGGACTTGGCGCTGGAGAATTTCCCGTTCGCTGGAGACTGGAGTACTGGCTTAGCTGTTTAACTGGATGGCTGTTGCTGGAACCCAAGTCCGAATGCTGGCTTGGATGATTTTCCACTGATTGAACTGACTTGGACAACATCTCTTCCAAGCATTCACCTGCTCAAGGGAAATGACGCGACATGAGGAGGAGTATGAAATCATGTGGGGATAAAATTCAAAATATATTTTCCACACTGCTTTTATCTCGTTCAAACGCTCTTATTCTGATATGTCGTTGCAAAACTAAAAGTGTTTTAAATACTGGATATTTTGCTCTGATAATGGTTATTTCTAGATCCTTTCTGGAGTGCGAGGGATAAGGCTGAGCAATCTTTACAGTATCTTCAAAAAAATATTTATTAAAAGTGATAGATTGAGTATTGGGCTGTCCGATACTTATTGTCCGTTTGGTAAAAATGATTTTTTATAAGCAGTTCTTAACATTTTTTATAAGACATACATGATTATATAGCCCTTCTCCTGACCTTTGCAACGAGCTGTCAATTGTTTATTGATAAAAATAAATAAAAAGTATAAGTGCTTAAAAGAACTGAGCTGCAAAAATGGGCAGTTTAGGGGGCTACATGCGAGCACTTTCATCACTTTAACTGGTCAAAAGTTTTTTTTTCAGGATTTAGCTTTTCAACAACATCTTACAAATGAACCTCCCGGGTGGGATTTTGAGAACCCTATCACGCGAATTTTTTCGCACATTCTTTTAAGCATGTACAGTCAAACCTCGATAACTGGGCACCGTCGATAATAGGCGCCCCCGGGGCCGGTCCCGGCCACGGTTGACTAAAAACATAGTAAAATGCATCTAGAACTCTATAATCGGGCACTCTATAATTGTGCACCTTAAGACCAGTCCCGTCTAAGAAACGCCACCTCGATAACTAGGCACTATTGATAAATGTGCATCTCAGGGACAGTGATGACTGAAACAGCGTGCATTTCGCTGAAAACTTTGATTTGCTCTGGCAAACCTATGCGCTGAATCGTTAGTTTGCCGCCGATGGGAATATTGGAAAAGGCGGGTACCAGGTTAATTCAAACGAGAATTATAATGTCGCATTTTAAGAAAAATTTAAGGAAAAAATACTTCCACTCGGAATTGAACCGACGACCGACATTCACAATCCGCCGCAGATTTACCAGTGAGCCACCGACTCTATAAATCGATGATAGTAGTTTTCATTACTTATCACAAGACATTATTCAACAAATTTGCATTTCAAAATAATTCTTTTTTGAATTGACCTGGTACCCGCCTTTCAAAATATTCCCATCGGCGGCGAGCATGCCCCTTTAAGTAGATTTCCATTCCACAAAAATAGTCTTATAGCGGGGTAGTTATATCGAAGCTCAAGTGTAAATTAATTTTTCTTCTAGTGTTTGGTTGTTTTGCTTAGTTGATGCAAAAAAAAAGAATTCTTATTAGTCTGCGTGCTCTGGGAAGATGTTATTTTGAATAAATATCGATAACTGGGAACGCCGTGTGTACCTAGAGTTCACTGATCCTCGATAACTGGGCATCTCGATATTAGTGCCCCCTTGATAACAGGACACCCTACAGCCGGTCCCATGGGGTGCCCTGTTATCGAGGTTTGACTGCATGACTTTTGGTGAAAATGGGACGTTGAGGCGATATTAGCACAAATAGTGGTACAGTCGAGCCTGTCTATAACATAACTCTATATAACATAAAACTCTATATAGCATAACTCAAAGATCAGTTTGGTTGGTTTGATTGAAATGAGACCATAGCGGAACCTCTATATAACATAACTTTTACCTCTATATAACACAAAACCCTATATAACATGGAGTTTGGCTGCACTCCGAAAAACAACTCTATAAAACATAAATCTGCTTAAATTTCTCAAAACTCAGATTTGTTTGTCTAGATAAGACATTTGTTTACATTCAGGTAGTCATGAATCAAAAATTATCATTTTTTTGTGTTTTCGTTTGTGATGCGTACTATATTTTTGGACTGGTTACTCTATATAACATAACCTCTATATAACATAACGTTTTTGGTGGTCCCTTGAATTATGTTTTTTCAAATACTAATTCTAATACTCAATTTTTTCAATAGTTTTTTAAATTTATTTTTGATATCATAAATATTCAATTTTTCACCTTTTTTTTTTATCTAGAATGTGATTGTTTCTAATTAATTGATTTTTAGAAAATTCAGTGTCCAGAAAAGTATATGCAATATCAAATTGTCGAAGAAATAGGCAAAGGCCATTTTGGAACTGTTTTCAAAATTAAATACGAAGAAGACGGCAAATTTTTTGCGATGAAGAAAGTTTCAATAGAGAATTATCATGATCGAATAGAATTTAAAAATGAATTAAAAATACACAAAATTATGAAAAAAAACATTATCAATCCAAAATTTACAGTTCCACTTATATGCTCATTTCAAGTAAGTCATAATTATTTGTATAAGTTGCATTAACACGGGAATTCCTGACTGTAATAACGGTTACTATAAGGATTTTAGAACCTGCTGAGCGCGAATATCACAAAATCGGACCACCGGACATGAGTGGAATGCCCTCAAAAAGCTCAATTTTCTCGACGACTTATCAAAATGAGGCATTGTTTTTTCTTTAAGCTAGTGAGCTGTCAATTTATTTTAGTGCACCATCTTTTTTTATACTCATAAGAATTTTCGGCGCTAGCGGAGTATAACCCCCAAATGAAATTTTTTTGAATTCCTTCAA